>JAKELK010000340.1:0-62593 GCA_021525775.1 Lactarius deliciosus | reverse complement strand
GCCGAGGCTTCCCCGACATTGCCACGCAGGCATTCAATATTGGAATCATCTTCCGCAACGAATATAAAGTCGTGGAGGGCACAAGCTGCTCAACGCCCGTCCGTCTCTCTTCTCTGTGTCTCCCATACGAAGCGCCTAGCTGACCGCCAATGTACAGATCGTAGCGGGGATTATCTCGCTGCTGAATGATTACCGGATTTCGCAAGACAGGTATCCGCTCGGCTTTCTCAACCCTTGGCTCTACGGTATCGCCCGCGCGGGCCTGAACGACATCACGTCTGGCTCGAATCCGGGTTGCAATACAGATGGATTCTCCGCCGTCGTTGGATGGGATCCCGTGTGTCCTACCAGACTCATCGTTGTTCACTGCATTTACTGTGTTAGCTGACGCTGGGTTCCGTAGGTGACAGGTCTTGGATCGCCCGACTTCGAGCACCTGCAGCACTTATTACCTTCGGCCTGAGGAGTAGAGCCTACGTGCTATAAACCCAATGAAACAACTGATCAGAGAGATTGCACCGGACATACGCCATTGCGTATGTTTATCATGGTCTCCTAATCTGAGAGCAGCTAGCTAGTCTAGGATAGTTCGCAGTAAGACCACTCAACCTCTGAGGCCCAACAGCCGAACACCAAGTCATTTTAGCCGCCAGAGCCAGCAGACGATTCCAAGCCTTTGCGTCAGGTTGAGCAACACGTCTTCAATACGACCGGGCATGCTCAGGCTTACAATTAAGTTGAACACAGCGGTGGTTGTACGCTGCATTCTGAGACGCCAAAAGAATTGATGGCAAAGCATTGCGCCCGCTCAAGCGCTCACTGGAACGGGTATGGCCCGGGGATGGGAGGTTACATGATCACATCTCAGACTCAGAGCCGTTCCAACTTTATGGATCTGAACTCCTTTCCTATGCTCTCAAGACCGGTCAACGTGCTCCCTACAAATTACGGTGTTCTACTCGCGCGAAAATACACTTTTAGCTGAACCTGGCGGAAAGCACTTCACCACGAAGGAGCCAATATGGTATGAGTACTACAAGTACACTAGTAACTCACTTGGGATTCTTACGCTCCATGACGTAGGTCTACCAGGCTGGGCTTGAGGCCGGGCCCGAAGGACGTACAGGTCAACTCAATTTCCAGGCGGCCCAGATGCAGCAAATGTCTTAACAATCCTTTATTTACCACAAACCCAACCGTGCTAGGACACGCCCGGCACGCGGTGTAGATCGAACAAAAAACAATAGCCTTGCTTATCCAGAGGACTAAACGCCATGCACAACAGTTGTTGGCTGGGAGCATAGGTTAATGTGCTGCATAGGATTCTGCTGGCGTACTCTCGGGGTGCACGGAAATGGGGTTGGAAAGGGCGTGGGCCGCCGCCGCCCCTCAGTCGAGTTCGAGTCAGCTACTCTGTTGAAGGAGTTGAGTGGGGCGAGACCCGATAACAAGAGGGTCATGAGAGCACTTGATAAAGAGGTAGCTTGGGTTCGGCCATGACTCGGACATGCAATAAGACACAATATAATTATGACCCAAAGTAGTACTAGCTGGGGAGACACACAATCAAAATATTTGGTCCATAGTCGAACAGTATGTGATAAATTGAATTTCGCTCCACACAGAAAAGGGACCATCAATCCGCGCGACTGGACCTCTCGTCACTGTTGATAGGTCATATATGTGCTGTTTCCCGAGTATCAATCCAAGGCCACGCAGTACTAATCCCGGATCAGTTAGCGCTATGTCGCGTCCCCTATAACGGGAGATAATACACGTACGGCCTGTCCTGGAACGAGGTTCGTGCAGTCACTGTTCACGTTGTCATTGTACTCGACGAATTTCTGCCGAGTCAGACCAAACTTAGTCGCCAGCGCGTCGCACGTCGTGTCCGTGGCAGTCGCCTGGGTCTTGCAGGCAGGCGCAGGCTTTTGCGCCAACAACGACTATTGCATCGGCTGCTTAATGCACAATACCTTGCCCGCAGGGATGGGGCCGTCACCTGTGGTGGAGATGAGTGTCTCAGCCAGAGCTCCGGTCAATCATATTCATCAGCGACACCTACAGCTTATCCCGGAATTGAACGACAGGATATCAGCCTGGCTCAAGCCGAGCTTCACGGCGAGCGTATCGCAAGGTTCAGCTTGCCTGGTGGTGAGCAAGACGGTCAGCACATGTGCATCGGGATGCGTCATGGAGAGACACGATATTCCAACACTTACGGAACGGTATACGTTTCTGCCAGTGTGAATGAAATAGCCTTATCAGACGACTGGAATGGATACGAAGACGATGACATACGGGTACACTGTGGTTGCTGAGTCGGATTGGTCGCTGGTATGGCGGCGGCGAGCGACGGTACCAAGGCAAGAACGGAAACGAAGGCAGCAGTGGAGATAGCGTGCATGGTAAAGTAGAGAAGATTGCGTCGAATGGTTGTTGTTCCAAAGAAGGGGAGCAGGCCTTCATTTTATACCCGCAGGGAGCCCGAGTTGCGCGAGTAGACGGATAGATGAATCTACCTCAATGGCGCGTGTGGGATCGGCATGGGTGTGTACTTATTTCCATTGGCGACACGTTCACCTGGATATGTGACCGTTACACCGATGGGACGCCAAAAAATTGCATAAGAACTGCGCAGCGAAATGAAAGGCTCGTTGCCAGTGGGGGCATACTTCTCCGCAGCGTCTTCAGTGTCGTATAACTAGGAGCACTGCCCTAAGTTGCGAGCCGTCAGAAGATCAAAGCGTACATATAGTTACACGTGACTACGTTTCATCGGAAAAGTTGCTAACGCCGAAAGCGCAGCCCGGGTGATGCGAAATATTGAGCGAAGAGGTGCAGGGCGTGTTTTTAGTACGTCCTAGTATTTACAGTGATCATCCTTTCGGACTTCGTCCCTTGTGATGCTATATTCTGGTCGGGTTCAAAGACGATCTCTACACTCTTTCAATCCGACTGTAGAGGAGCCGAGGAACTCAAATTCGCGATGAGGATTACTACCAGTAAGCCTCATCATGAATTCGAGTGTACACTGGCAGGGAATACACACAAGCATCATCACGGCGAAAGCGCATATTGTGCGCGGCGCAGCGCGAGCATGTCCTTTAATGTTAGAATAGCCTACTAGTCATCTCGGGGCAGACAGAAGAAACACACAGGTTATGGGAGTAGACCATGAATTGGAAGGGCGCTGGATGCCAACCCAGTGAGATAGGCCAGTGCTGTCAGAGAGGATGGTGGCGATAAACGAGGCGGCTCGGCAGTGCGACTTGGGAACTCCACCGGGGTGACGAGAAAACTCTTGGCTAAACTCAGGCTTGCGGAAGAGCGTCCGGGTCGCAGAACCGACGTAAGTGTACAAGTAATGTCGCCTTGAGGCTCATTTTAGGTATGAGTGTAATATCTGTAACTTTTCTAGGACACAGGCTTGGACCCAGGCTACTGTGGCATGGCAGCTTGCGTGATGCGGACGTGATGTGCTGCTAGTGCATAAATGTAAATGCGCAGTACTCGCGCGGTCTTGTCTTAGACCACAACGCAGCATGTCGTTTTTTTAATCAGTTTTTTATCCCGGAGTTCTGGCCATCCAGACCAGACGCCGCCAGCGCATCTTTGCGCAGCACGTTCATTACAGTTCCAACCATTCTACAGTCACGGTCTTCAAAGTGTGAGTGAGGTGATCAAGGAGGTGATGCCGCCCCGTCCTGGCCCGGTCCGCACGTCAGATCGCTTTTCCTCCTGCGCACGTGCCACGTCCATGGCGGTTCTCTTTGGGCAAAGAAACGCCTTTATTCAAGTTCAAGTTACATGCGATGTGATATAGCTCTCATCGTGTGATGAACACATTTCATTCTTCAAACGCGCTCGGACCTCGACGAAGCCAATTTTCCGGTGTCGAACCTACAGTTTCGGGGACAGTCGGGGGACGCTGGTGTCATGGCGTTACCTAGATTTTATTGGCGATTGGCGGCGCCGGCGGTAAATGAGGACCGCCGTAGTAAGCCATTTTCCTTTGAATAGGTGATATGACATACGTGGGTTTCAATAGGTGTCAGTGTTGCAAACGTTGTGGATTGGTACCAGGCCTCATTGAACCTCGCTCGGTTGAACTCATGTAAACCGGGCTGGCTTGGGTTCTTGGACTCCATGTAGATGGCTCCACTCCAAAGGACACACACCCCGAACTAGCTAGCTCAACTTCCAAGGCGCAGCAAATAGCTTAACAAATCCTTCATTTCGCTGCGCAGTTCTTATGCAATTTTTTGGCGTCCCATCGGTGTAACGGTCACATATCCAGGTGAATGTGTCGCCAATGGAAATAAGTACACACCCATGCCTGATCCCACACGCAGCCATTGAGGTAGATTCATCTATCCGTCTACTCGCGCAACTCGGGCTCCCTGCGGGTATAAAATGAAGGCCTACTCCCCTTCTTTGGAAGCAACAATCATTCGACGCAATCTTCTCTACTACTTTACCATGCACGCCATCTCCACTTGCTGCCTTCGTTTCCGTTCTTGCCTTGGTACCAGTCGCTCGCCGCCGCCATACCAAGCAACCAATCCGACTCAGCAACCACAGTGTACCCGTATGTCATCGTCATCGTCTCCATTCCAGTCGTCTGATAAGGCTATTTAATTCACACTGGCAGAGAACGTATACCGTTCCGTAAGTGTTGGAATATCATGTCTCTCCATGACGCATCCCGATGCACATGTGCTGACCGTCTTGCTCACTCACCACCAGGCAAGCTGAACCTTGCGATACGCTCACCGCTGAAGCTCGGCTTGAGCCAGGCTGATATCCTGTCGTTCAATTCCGGGATAAGCTGTAGGTGTCGCTGATGAATATGATTGACCGGAGCTCTGGCTGAGACACTCATCTCCACCACAGGTGACGGCCCCATCCCTGCGGGCAAGGTATTGTGCATTAAGCAGCCGATGCAACAGTCGTTGTTGGCACAAAAGCCTGCGCCTGCCTGCAAGACCCAGGCGACTGCCACGGACACGACGTGCGACGCGCTGGCGACTAAGTTTGGTCTGACTCGGCAGAAATTCGTCGAGTACAATGACAACGTGAACAGTGACTGCACGAACCTCAGTTCCAGGACAGGCCGTACGTGTATTATCTCCCGTTATAGGGGATGCGACATAGCGCTAACTGATCCGGGATTAGTACTGTGTGGCCTTGGATTGATACTCGGGAAACAGCACAGATATCGTCTGTCAACTAGTGACGATATCGTGCGCATTGGTAGTCCCTTTTCTGTGCGGAGTGCGAAGTTTGATTGATCGCAGTCTTCTCGTGTGCTCCTAGTACTGCAGACTATGGGCTGGATATTTTAATCTTGTGCATTTCCCTGACTAGTAGTACTATCATAATTGAACGGACTCAGACGACTTCGGAGTCGTAATTATATCTTGTCTTATGCATGTCATGGTCAAACATAAGTTACCTCGAGCTCATCACCCTGAAGTGGCCCCATGACCCTCTTGTTATCACGTCTCGTCCCACTCGGTTCCTTCAACAGAATCGCTGACTTCACCTTCACTGAGTGGCGGCAGCGGCTAGCACGTTCTTTTGAATTTATCTTCGTGCATCAGAGCATACACTGGCAGAACCCTATGTAGCACGTTAATCTATACCTACACCCCTAACCAATAACAGTTGCACATAGTATTTAGTTCTCTACAAAGCAATTAAAGGCTATTATTAGTACTTCCTATTTACACTGATTCCCAATAGTGCGTCTGAGGCGATGAAGGAGGCTCAGAGGATGTAACGGGTGCGCCGGAAAAGCGGGGAACCATGATGTGGTAGAACAGACATGCGAAGACCTCCATCACTCCGCGATCTGACTGTCGTCGGGTCATTCGGCATGGAGTCCCCACCTTTATATTGCGTTACTTTAGAAGATTTTCTCCATACGTCCATTCCCCATTTCGACGTGAAAGCGCCAGGGATGGCCATTACGAATGATTCCACCTCGTCGTCCTCTGTCCGATTATGAATCAGCTATCGGATTGCCCGAACGTCACGATCTTTGCGTTCATCGTTCTCTTCCATAGCCAGTTGTATCTGTCCTTCAGATATCTTCGAGCTCACGGCCATTGTGGACCCGCCAGATGCACGATCCAAGTAGCGTCGTGGATGCACCTTCTGCCTCAGGGTACCATATCAGGCCAGAAGATGGATTTCGGAAGTGGAGATTGCGGTTTGATGACTGGAGCGAACATGTGAACGCGTAAAGAAACGCGCAAATGGTAATCGGGATGATAGTGGTGATGCCGACGGTGGTATTTACATTGAGGAGTGAGTCACCGAGTCCCAAGAAGAGAATAAGAGGGAAACGTGGACAAGGCCTGGAATAGATTCCGCCACCACTAGCATATACCATCCTTCTGCGCCTTCATATAGGTACTGACGCAGTCGGGCACTCTTCAGAGGATTGCTGTACCGCTGGAACACGTGCATGTAGTCGCGTAGTACCCAGTGTTGGACGAGGAGCGCGGTGGAAATACTGAAGACGAGGCTCATGAACCAGAAAACGTCGACCCGGACATCAGAAGGATTTGAATTGAAATTATATGGTGGAGACGGCGTGGATGGGATAGAGATCTGTGGTGCAATAGAGGAAACCTGCTGGGAGATCTGAACGAGTAGTGCAACATTCTGTTGCTGGTAGTAGACCATCTGCTACGCCGGATCGACTTGAAGGTCGTGAATCTTATTGACGAGAAAGGAAGTGAGAGCAGCGGAGAATAAACCAGTCTAGACTGTAATGCATAAGCTCGGCTGCTCAGGGTCGAAAACGATGACGGAAAGATCAACACGCACGAATATGAGAACGCCGTCCATATCGTCTTTGAGGGATCGGATGCGGGCATCATCGTGGCTCATTGCTTCCTTCACGCGAAGAACCCACAAGGCATTCAGTTGGCGTTGTCATCGAAATCCCCGATCACGCGAGGTATTTCGGAGGGCACTGGTTGAGCGGCGTCGCCAGGAGTTCTATCATCGCGGTTGGTCGAGTTCACCTGTATTTTTCTAACATGTTAGGTCCCAAAATTGCTTGAATGGTTAATAATTGCGGTGTGCTCACCGGCACCATCTTTCGGAGGCCGCGTCTGCGACCGAGTTGACGAGCCAGCCTTGGCTTCGAGGTCTGCTTCCCCAACCAGTACGTTGTTTCCTGCGACTTCCAGAACTCCATCCTCGCATCCAGATGTGAGGATACTCATTTCATGAGCCCCCTTCCGTCTGCCCCTTTCGGTAAAGCAGGGCATAAGATAGGCTGGAATGCGCACCTTCGTCCTCGGGGTGAGTCTCAAGGTCGGCACCTTGAGATTTATGTCTTCTCCGGGATTTTCTTGTCATCAAGCGTTGGGTGTTGTGCAGAACAGGCACTCGAACACTGCGACATCCAGATTTGGCAGTAAACCCGCACGTGATCACGGCATGTACCGCTCACCGAAGGTACCGTGACTTCGATGCGTCAGCACCGAACAAATTTTGTTCCCACAGTTCACCGCGCACTCATAAGCACGGTCGCACCACTAAGATCCTCGTTGCACATTTGAGTGATACGAAGCCATCACGTCTCCTGGATATTGTCACCCGTAAATACATAATGCCTACAATGACTCCCTTCGTACACCTCCCCCGGGCTCGTACTGTACAACATATACCTCCTTCGGGCGTCATCAATATGCGACTCTCGTTTCCCTACTTGAGGCGGCTGCTTTCCCATATGCATCGACACTCGATTTTGTTCCTTGACGAATCTTCGACTTCGGCAGGATCTATGATAGAACCGGCTTGCCGAGTCACGACTCTGGACGCAACTTAACTCTGGGTTTCACCGTGAAGCCCACTGCACGCGCCCCAAGAAGGACGAAGATCACACCTAGACAACATCAGACCGGGGCGAACGTGAAAGAACTATGTTGGTATTCTGTATTCTATAAACTTTTTCGGATTCTACTGTGTACACTCTGCTAGGCGTTCATTAATTTAACTGTTCGTTATGTTTCCATGTGTCATTTGGAAGCTGCACAGCGACGCCAAGCCCAACGCCCACAATGGCGAGCAGCACGATATACGCAAAGTTTCCGCCCAAAATGTTGTGGTCCAGTGAGAATGCAAACAGTGATGCAGCAACAGTAGGTCCGACCGCGCGTTGAATCGAGACTACTGTCTGCGCGATTCCATTCGTAGCGCCGAGAGACCGCTTGTTGGGGGCAGCAGACGATATGTACATGAATACCGTACCTTTTCCATCCGCATCACTTTAGTGACCGCGCACAATGTAAGGTTCTGGGTTGACTCACCGAATCCCATTCCAGATAAAGTTAATACTGAGAGCTGCAGTACGATGAGGAACCCTGCTGCCATGTTCAGGCCATGACTGGAATGGCGTAACGCCAGGTTCTCGAAGGGAAAGATAATGAACACTGGGGAAAAAAGGATGATGCCGGCGATAAAGACGCGCCGCGGGCCGAAGCGCCCAACAATGCGCGGGAAGGCGACAAATTGAAAGACGCCATACATGAGCCCATACCCTGCCATCAAGAAACCAATAGATGCAGGACTCATGCTGAGCCCGCCAAACTCGACCGACGTCGACCAGACGAGCGGGATAAGAGTCCCGGCTGTTATATCGAGTATGCCAACCATTCCGTAATTCGCGACCGATACTACGACTGGTCTTGTTAGCAAGGCGCGCAATGGTACTGGCTTTTGTATGTCCTTCACAGGACCGTCCAATATTACTCCCGCACACACTCGGGGAAGATCTGGGTTCCCGTCAGGGTGAGGCCTCATGAGCGGGTCCCTTTTCACAGTCTACGAGCGTATGAGCGGAGCTCCTTCTGAAAGAGCAGAGAGGCCAACCTCCTTCAAGAAAATGGCCGCGAGAGAAAATGATAGGAGTGCATATGAAGCGGCGGCGAGACATGGCAAGAAGTATGGGTATTCTCCCCAGAAAGGATGCGAGAAGACATTTGGCCAACGATCTTGTGGCCGCGATAACACACCACCGATGAAGGGCCTGGTGAACCGGATATTAGCCAAAGGACAATGATAAGAAATGATATATCAAACCCAATGATGTTACCAAGAGCCCAAGTTGCTGATATTAATGAGGAGCCTCGTGCCATATTCGTTTCACCAGTGAGCTCCGCCATCATACTCTTCATCACACCAACGTTTCCATTGAGCACGCCATGTAAACAACGGCTAGGCCCGCCCCTATTAGCGTGAACTATTATCCGGATCCGAGCCGAACGCACCTGAAGACAAGCGCGGGAAAAGAACGGGACAGGCCAAAAAGGACGCTTGAGACCATGGTACCTAGAAGGCCACATAGAAGCACGGGCTTGCGGCCTACACTGTCAGAAAGACGGCTCCATTGGAGCACAGAAACTGCCTGAGCAGCAAAAAACAAGGACACCTATGGATACCGTTGGCGCGCTACTGAAGAGTGGACATGAGATGAGACCCACTATGAGTCCTGCGTAGTACCCGACCTTTCTTTCGTCACCACCGACAATTGGGAGCTCACTGACAAGCTGAGGCGAACGTGACTATCAATAACGTGTGCAACGAGAATTGGCGAACATACCTGGTTTATGTAGGGTCTAATTGAGAGAGACGTGATAGGCTCTGTGAGCTGTAGCAAGAGCAAGACGACGATCTGGGTAATCGGAAGAGGTGTTTCCGTTTGTCGTGCGTTTGCATCGCACAGCAGAGGGGTTTCTTCCTCGGGCTCAGGAGCACCTTGGGACCTTTTGGGGGACATTGAAGTGGGTTTCGATGAGACCCCATGCCGGTACAACGAAAATTTATACTGTCAGTGACAGTACTGTAATGAGATGCGGGGAAGCACGGCAGTAGATCCGGATCATGACTCTGTCCCTCGGGTTTGCGGAGACATCAAGACTCCGATTCAAGAATTCCACCTCCCTGTTTTGGTAATTAGGCCACGGACCGGACTTGCCTTCCTAATGTTTCCGCCCGCAACGCAATGAACACATTGCAGCCAGACACGCACGTAGGAGACTAACTGAATGTCTGCACAAGTCTCGGCGTAATGAGCTGCATATATCTATCGGCAGTGAATCGATCACAGCCTGAGAGCGCTATTCCGGCGCCTATCGACATGTAATGCTCTAGTGGGTCGTTCAATGGGGTCGTTGGCTCCTTCATTCGGTCTCAAGTACTCGTGGTTACCTTGTGTTTGTTCCGTTCTTCACTTCACCCAAATGTGCGATCGTGCACTACTTACTTGAAACAAATTCTCGCCAACCAAATTCCAGTTAAGGTAGACGTACATGAGCTCCGAGTCACTCAGGCTCTGTCCAAGACCTCGGCCCAACCTCGGCCAAGAGCGCTAGCTCGGCTGCATGATTTAGCCTTTCTCTTGCAAAGGGGGCTCACACTACATGTATAACTATACGCGTACATATGCTTCTGGCTAAGCCTCCGAACAACAATAGCCTTTCGTATGAAGACCGTAGAAATCACGGCATGGAGTTTGTCTTAAAAGTCAATTCAAATCAAATATTACAAATACTATTAAGCATACTACTTATCTCGCCTATCTCCTGGCTCGACACGCTGTGCTTCTTGGACCATGTCCTCTTCCCCAACATTTGCTAGCGGCGTCTCTGAAGACCTCCTCGACAAGTTCTTTTCGACCCCCACATCGACTGGCGTCCCTGGCTTGCCTGGACCGACCCACGTGAGCACCCAGGCTGTTCTCGAGGTCCTGCGCCATGACTTTAAGAGCCATTCGCCCTTTGTGAACCGTGTTAGGTTCCACAAGTACGAATATCATTTGTCGGAAATTCTACAACCGTGCTAAGCTCACTCGTTCATTCCTCAGTCACGCCTCTCATCATGTATTGGCCGTATATGCATTAGGCGCGTCACCGGAGCTGATCAGAGACGTGTACAAGACACACCTGCCCGTACTGCAACCTACACTCGTGAGCCCCGTGCCCATTACCCAGGAGAACTTTATAGAACATCTGGATGATGAGAGGTAAATCATTATGTCTCCTAAGTATTATCGCGCGTGATCGTAGCTAAAAACGACCCCCTCCACCAGGTACTATGACGGTTACCTCGCGTTCTTCACAGATTACCTACAGAGCCACTCCCCAATTGAGGCGCTCGAGCGTTTCATTTTCTCTCCTGAGTACAACTTCAGGGCTGACCTCGCAGCAGCCGATGGACCCGACTCGGAGGAGAAGGTGCAACCGCAGATGCTGAATCGTTTTCTGGCGGGACTGATCCACCCCTTCATTCACGTCGCGTACGGGCTCGAGTTTGGCATCATCGGTCAGGTCGTAGAAGGTACGTAACGTGCACATTCTCTATCCACACATTGCCCAGTAATCTGACACGCAATCCCCGCTACTCCCAGGCCTCGCACAGGCTGCAGTCCATGGGGCCGACCAAACTGAGCTCATTCCTCCATCTTGCTTTACCAACTCAGCAACAGACACAATCGCCGACCTCTCCAATCTCGCAGCATAGCCTCGAGATCGCTGGCTTCGGCACGTCTCCATCTGCGTCTGCTCCTGAGAAGCGGCCCACATTTGCGTTCCACCGCCGCGTACTCGAATGCCGCGTTCTCCGTCGAGCTCCCGAGTGACCCTCTGCTCCAGTACTGGAGCCGTGGTGAAGAGCATCGGCGGCGCGATCTACGATCTAGTTCGGGAGTGGACGGAGGAGTGGCTGGAAGGGGTCGAGGCGCTGCGGTGGCGCAGGCGCAGAGGCGCGGCTGAGGGGCATGGTGGAGGAGGTAGTTTGGGGGAACGTGATCTGGTACGGTATCGGCGGCTGGGGGTCGCGCGGGACCAGTGGTCGTGGGATGAACGCCGACTTTTTCAAGTACGCTCTTCTCTACTCTGTTCGGAGAGTCGAGCAGAGGCTAACTCTAGCCTCCCCGCTCAGCGCACACCTCGTCACCTCGGCCCTCTTCCTGCCGAAGCTTATCGTCAAGGAGAAGTCAAGCGGCTCCAGCACGCCCGGCCTCTCTTTCGCCAGTCGCCTGCTGCTGCTCCAGACGTACCTCGCTGTGTCCGCGGCCTGGTACGTCAGGCGCGGCTGCCACGCGCTGCCCATCGCGGACTTCTATGCAGCGACGGACGCACAGCTATCCGCTCCCGCTGGAGATGGAACTGGCGCCGGCTGGAGGCAGGCGCCTGGAAGCGCGTGGCCGCGCGTCATCGAGAGCGGCGTTCGGTTCCCGGACGAGCACGCGCCGAAGATCGCGCGGGCGCTCGTGGACTTCGCTACGCGTTGGGGCACCCGCCCGCCGGGGTACTTCTCTGCCTTTGCTGCTACCGGTGAGGAGAAGGCGCGCACGGGGGCGGGACGGGCACTGGCGCTCGAGGGTATCGAGAGACTGGATGGGACGCTGTTCGTGCGAGTCGCCGGACTCACGTTCGATCGGCTCGGATGGGTGGACGAGCGCGAGAAGGCGGGGCATTGGGATCGGGACGGTATCCCGATGTTGGATGAATGGAATGCGGGAAAAAGTGCTTAAATACTGATAAATCCAATGTACGTGAATAGTGTCGTCGTCACCTCCCAATCGTCAATGAGATAATCGAACTTTTGGACTATTTTGCCTTCACATCCTTTGGATCTTCGACGCCATAGTGGAAATGGCCGCTCTTGCGCTACTTTATGAAGACGGCAAAGGAGCCCGCGAACGGGAGATGACCCCCATCGCCTCTGCCCCAAACAGACGGCCTTCTTGGAACGAATGCGGAACAGCGTCCAGCTCCTTCATCGCATCGTCAAAATGCGAACCGGACTGCCCCTCCATCATGTTCTTCAACAGGACCAGGAGTTCGTCAGTAATGTATCTTGGGTAACCGCGATTAGAAAACATGCCACGGTCAGGCCTAGCCACGTCGCAGATGAGGTTAAGAATGACACGCTGCGTCCCGATAGAATGCCTGTGTCGCTTCCAGTCAGATGTGATGGATCTGAATGTTCCAATGTAAAGGGCTGAGTGGGTGTCCCATGACGACGCGGTGGATAATAGGTCTGCGAGGACAAGGAAGAAAAGCTCGACTGAAAATCCGAAGCCGCCACCGTCACGGAGATCTTGCAAGCGCCAAAGCTGTCGTTCCATCAAATATGAAAGATGTCGTTGACGAACGATCGAATGCCCGCGATCGGCGTCGCCCCATAGGGTCCTCAGGCTCTCAAGCGTCTCTTGGTAGGCGCCGCTGCCTCGTCCATCGATGATGTCACGTAACTTGGGGGTATAGGAGCATAAACGTCGAAGGCGTCGACAAAGGAATACGAGCTGGGGGGTGAATGCTTGACCTTTGGAAGCTGAAGGATTGAAGAATCGGATTGGCTGGCTGGGTCCCGTTTGATCAAAAGATACGCCAGGAAGATGTACAATCAACCCAAGGCTGACATAGTGAATCCAACTGTTGATCTGAGAGATGAAGCTATCGATGCTTCAACATGTGGTCCGCGGCAGGAGCGATGCGTTCGAGCGTGGAAATGTCGACCACGTGATTGCGTGCTAGGACATCCCTGACCTGATTCTTCCGTCCTTCCCACTTCCCAGGGTCTGAACGCTCTTCGCAGCCCATCTATGCAGATTTGGCTCGCAGTCTCGAAATAATTGTCGACCCTTCGGGCGTTCTTGAGTGCATTTTCGTCGTCGTCGTCGTGTGGTGTTCGTTCACCGTCGTTTTCCATTCGGAACTGTGAAAGGCAATTGACGGCCAAACATGCGTTCGCTTCTATGGTATCGTGGTTTGAAATTCTTCGAGTGACGTCCACGAGAGACAGGCATGTCCAGCGCGCGACGAATGCTCCGTCAGATCCTGCTGCTGAGAGGTCACGGATCCTCTCGAATTCGCCTAGTTCACAGAGTAACCTTCCAAGATCTCCAAACAGTTCCAGTTTGACATCTGCACAGAACACGAGTGACGCCACCGTTTCAACGCATCCGCGTGCACGCATGCGCCACAGTTCTTTGTTGGTGAATAAGCTGTGGTTCTTGCACGTGTCGAGAAGGTACCGTATACGCTTGCAGAGATCGTGGATGGCAAGATCATCGCTTGCATGAGGGTCGTCAGGCACCAGACTACCGCTATTCAGTTGAGGCATCGACCGCGTCATCAACACGTCGCGGGGGATACCATTTGTGGACCGTATCCCAATCACATGTCCAACGGAACGAAGGAGGCTGCGAGGGCGATAGATGTGTTGTGGAAGCAGGGGATCACGACGAAGAACACGAGGGTCTGCACCAGTCGGTCTGAAACTCGCATCTTCATAGTTGCTTTACTTCGGAAACATTTCTCCATACTTCGACGCCCCATTTCGACGTAAAAGCGCCGGGGATGGCTAACACAAACGATTCCATCTCGTCATGTTCCGTCCGATTATGAATCAACCATTGGATTGCCCTAGCGTCGCGATCTTTGCGTTCGTCGTTCGCTTCCATCGCCAATTGCGCCTGTCCTTCAGACATGTTCGTGCTCAGAGCCTTAAGAGCACCGCCAGTGGCCCGGTCGGAGTAGCTTCGCGGGTGCATCTTCTGCGCCAGATACCAGATCAAGCAGGAGAATGGGTTTTGAAATGGTGATTGGGGATTCAAGATTGGAGCAAACATGGTCAAGACATAGAGCAAGCCGCAAACGGTAATCGGAACGATCGTGGTGACGGCGACGGTCGTGTGTACAGCGAGGAGCGAGTCACCGAGTCCTAGGAAGAATAAGAAGAGGGAAACATGAACAAGGCCTGGCACAGATTCCGCCACCACCGGCATGTACCATCCTTCTGCGCCTTCATATAGATATTGGCGGAGTCGGGCACTCTTCAGAGGATTGCTGTACCGCTGAAACACGTGCATGTAGTCGCGTACCCATTGTTGGACTAGCGTTGCGAGGAGCGCGGCGGAAATGCTGAAGACTAGGCTCATGAACCAATAAGCATTGACCCGGACATCAGACGAGCTTGGACTGAAATTGGGATAGGGTGGAGGCGAAGCGGATGGGATGGAGACCTGTGGAGCGATTGAGGAAACCTGCTTGGAGATCTGAGCAAGTAGTGCAACGTTCTGTTGCTGGTAGTAGACCATCTGCTGCGCTGGGTCGACTTGAAGATCGTGAATCTTATCAGTGACGAAGGAAGTGAGAGCGGCGGAGAATAAACCGGCCTGACGACTGCATCAGCTCGAGAGAAAATGACGAGTTACAAATACACACGAATATGAGGACGCCATCCATATCGTCTTTTAGGGTTTGGATTCGGGCCTCGTCATGGCTCCTTGCTTCCTTCACGTGAAGAGACCACAAGGCGTTGGCGTTGTCATCGAAATCCCCGACCATGTTTCCAGTGGGTATTGACTGAGCGACGTCACCGGGGGTTGGACGGTGGCCAGGTCGATCATGTATGCCTGTTCATTTATGACATGTTAGACCGAAAACTTATCAGTTACTAGGGCAAGGTGTTGCGCTCACCAGGGTTGGAGTGGTCATCTTTTTGGGGCCCTGCAGCTTGCGACTGAGTTGATGAGCCCGGCTGAGCTTCACGGTCTGCTTTTCGCACTGGTGCACTTCCAGTGATCCCAGAAGTTTCACCTTCGCGTACAGACGCGAGCGCACTCATTATACGAGTACCCTTCTGTCCAGCCTCTTGGTACAGAACGTTGAGCGGAGAGTAAAAGCAGGTTGTGACGCACACCTTTGCCCTCAGGCTGGGCCTCAAGATCCGCACCTTGTGGATTATTTCTTCTCCGGGATTTCTTAACCATCAGAAGTTGTGCAGGATGCGAGGGCAGAGCGAGGGAACGTCAAATCGGTTGCCGTTGCGAGGAACGAGTGTAGGGTTAGAACATACATACCGTATCGCCTATTTGCTTGAACACGTACTCCGCTTCACTCACCCACGGCACCCTGTAATTGCCGAGGATGACGCCCCCCGTACCTCCCTGCATCGCGACTTGGTTCCGGGAGTACCGCCTGCTCGACCGCGACCTCGCCGAGGAAAGACGACTTGCTCACGAGAAGCCAACCGAGAAGCGTCCATGTATTCACCTCGCCTACTAGTACGGGCTCGCGTTGGCATTATCGGGCAGGTCATACAAGGCGCATGACCTGCGCTTTCCCTAATGTACCCATTCTCCGACACACTCAGATGCGCACCACACAGCTTGCCACCCAGTCTTACTTTACCAGCGCCGCAACAGACAGCACCGACTCGCGAGTTTGCACCACGCGCATGGATCAATCAGATAGGAACGAACTGCGTTTAAATCTCACACATGGTATATTCCAACAAGTTCTTATACAGTGCCAGTGTCCGAGTGCCGAAACCAGGGGTTTTGTTCACAGACCATGCGTGAATATACGGGTCTTTCTTCCTTTACTCGTTCTCGAATAATGGTTTCCTTGGCCTACCGTGACATTAGTCGTGTGGCACATTGGTGAACGACATAATATCAATGCACAACCGGGTCAGTTTGAGGTCAGGACAGGATGGGTGAGTGGCGAGCACTGGCTCTGGTTTCCGGAAACTCGCAAGACTGCCATTTGCCTGCCTACTTCGGCAATCCCTACGTGATCTGACTACCAAACTCTGCCCGCCTGTGTTGTGCTCGGCAATGCCCGAAAAACTATGGCTTTGTACGCAACAGCTGAGCTTTGTCAATTCGGGCAGACAACACCCACGCACACGTTTGACATATTTATTGTTATCCTACAGCGAAGTATCCATGCCCTTCAATAGACTCAGATCAGTGCTCTTTGAAATCCCGTTCGCCAGCGAGCAGTCCGACGGCTTCCGGGAAGCGGGGTCTGATGTCCGCCTTGAATGGCACGGGACGACTGTGAGTCGATACCACCCGGGTCAGCGCAGAAGGGCCGACAAATGTAAGGACACTCACACAGTAAGACCGTCCTCCACCGATCCATCCACGTCAATCGGGATCACATTCCCGTGTTCATCCTTCCCGGGCTCGATATTACATGCCCACAGCGTCATGGCCATGTTAATGAAGAGCGAATTGTTCGCGACGTGCTTTCCCACACAGACCCGCCTCCCAAAACCGTACGAGACGTGGCCTTCCTCCTTCGTCTCAGGCGGGCACGGGGCAGCGTCTCCATTGGCGTCCAAAAATCTCGCTGGATTGAAGTGCGCCACGTCTGCGCCGTAGATTTCGGGATCGCGATGGAGGTGCCAAACGTTGGTCACCACAATGGTGCCCTTAGGAATGAACATGCCATTATACCAGTCGTCTTCCGCCGAGCAGTGTGGGACCCCAACGGGGCCCAAAGGACGCCATCGCAGCACCTCCTTGACCATGGCGCGTATGTAGGGTAGGTGCTGGAAGTCAGCAAATGTCGGCGTACGTGAGCGCCCGACTACAGCGTCGAGCTCAGCCTGAGCACGTTTCTGTACTTCCGGATAGGTGACCATTGCGAGCATCCACCAAGCCAGGGCTGCAGACGTCGTATCCGCACCTGCCGCGCTGATACTCAGTATGAGCAACAAACCTAGAATGGGGAGAGTACGTGTACGTACTACATGGTTGCCGCAACCCAAGAATTTTCGCGGTCAGATAACCCGTACTTGTCTGCATCCTTGATCAAGGCTCCCGCGAGACTTGGGCGATCTATGCCCCTTGACTGAAGTAGCGTGAGAAACAGTATCGGCTTCTGGCTGGTGACAAAGACAGACCATCTTTTCGCGGACGCTATCGAATAGGGTTTCAAACATGGCAGAATCTTTCTCGAACCAATACTCTGCATCACGCTTCCATTTGGCAAATCTAGAACACCATGAAATTGGAGTTCGGTTCGTATGTGGGACACACCGCACCTGCTCGGAATGTGCCTCATCCACGGGAAGAATTCCACAAAGTGTGCACCGGGAAGAGCTGCTCGCATAATACGCGCAACAAAGTCGTTGATGGCCGTGATTCCTGGATCTAGCTCGGAGGCTATCGGCGGAGTGTCATAGGTGACGGACATGATCATAGAAGCTGCGACTCTGCGAAGGTGGTTGTCCATCGTCGCAGGTTGATCGAGGAGTCCAGAGGCGAGTATGACAGCTTCGTTGAACTGCGTCGTCTTGGAGGACTCGGCGACAGACTTGCTGAGACCTTCGTGGGCACCTCTGCGCATTCTACGCCATCTGTGCAGCAGCCATTAAGAAGAGCTGAACGCGGACAAAAAGTGGCGCACAATGGCCCATAATTCTGAAACGTGAGGACCAAACCGCCGCAGAGAATTTGCGCAGCGACGATGTTGCGCGGGCGGTCAGAGTAGATTCGGGCACGGCGGTCGAGCAAGTCTGCCGCGGCCTTCTGGGTGTTGAGCACGACTATCGGCTGTCCGGCGGCACTTAAATAGAATACGTCGCCTGAAAGAATATTAGAGGGGAATGTGTCACTCGGTCAGCAGCGGAAAGCGTCGTACCGAATTCCTGCTTCCACCTCGTAAACTGGAGCCATTGCTGGTTACGCAGCTGGAGTGCGTTACCTAGAAGAGGGAGACCTCGTGGCCCGGGCGGAAGTTTCCGCCACGGGCTTTGGAGATAACGTGCAGCCAAGAAAATAGCATAGCCAATGGCAGTCGAAAATGTGAGGACTGGGTGCTGCCGCGAGATGCCAATGACCTCCGAAAATGACAGACTTTTGAGAGTAATTGACATACTCATAGCGGCAGCAATGAGGGTCAATGTAATGCCCCAGTTCTTATATGGCACCTCTAGGTATTGAAACCAGAGGATCATGATGGGGGATTTGAAGTGGAGTAATCCAACAGAACAGACATCGGGTCCTTCTTCATTTCCTCGTTCATAACATTGTAACTTACGTATTTATTTGATGTCACCTTGCTTGTCAAGGTCTTGTTGTACAAAGTGAGAATTACATAAGAATCCGGAAAACGTCCACATGTGCAAACAAACAGTGCGAGACGCTGACCTGACAAAATCCTCCTTCCATTGCGTGTCCCAGCGCGCAGAGGGCAGTGAATCGCTCTATAATTTCCAGGTCCCATGGATCACTCTTGCCCAAAGCCTTCCGTCTCCCTATTACAGAAAGCCTGTGAGCGAGGCCACAAATCCACTAGTAAAAACAAGGAAACGCACTCGATCGCGAAGCGGAGTTTGCGCTCCAGACTCTCGTAGTCCTCGTACGGCGGCAGGTCGAGACGATTGAAGCACGTATGGCTGCGGGGGAGGCCATTCGGGTCCCCGCTCTTCTTTTTTTTTTTTTTTTTTTTTTTGATCCATGTTTATTACTGGGTTACATGCCGGAGACACAGACCAGTCGTAACTGGTCCCCGCTCTTCTCTATTGTAAACCGGTGCGGGCCATCGCTCCCCTGGAGGTCCTTGAAGCCATTGACGGGCACGCGCAAGGTGCCGGTCGTGAACTGAAGGAGGCGGGCCTTGCGCTCGGCGGGCCACGAGCGTAGGCACGCCCAGAACCACTCGATCACGCGATCCGTCTTCTCGTAAGTTACCCGCGGTAATCGGTGAAGCGCGCCCAGTCGTCCATGTCGATCTCCGTCATGCCGCCAATGAGCAGCTCCAGCTCGTGCTCATCGAACACGCGCAGCACGTCCAGAGGCAGCACGTCCCCGAGCCCCTCCATGAATGCGCGGAACTGCCCTGCGATGCGCCCCGCGATCCGGTGCGACCACGAGGTCGACGTACTCCTCCTTGTTCGCCGCCGCCACGTCTTGCGCGGCGCCGCCCGGCCTGAGCTCGACGATGACGTGCTCGCCAAAGCGATCTTTCGTCACAGAGAAGGTCTCTTCGAGCACGCCCTTTATAGGATTCTCCCTATGAGGAATCAGTCAGAACCCCGAGACCACGACGATGAGCACGCACAACATCCAGGTAAGGCCTTTGTACAGCTCATAATCGACCGCTTCAAGGTCCTTCATGTTCACCCTCTTTCCGAGAGTCATCTTATAGATACTCAGCACAAAGTATGCGTCAAGGAATCGATGGTAGAACACCGCGAGGCCGAGGACCCGGCCGATGAATTTGAAATAGTCAAGGTGCTCGGGGTTCATTCACGCCCAAGGCCGGGTTGATCTGGACTTAGAGCAAGAGTGGACGGGGCTGGTGCATGCGCCGAAGTTGAGCCTGCTGAGGGCATCGAGGCGCTCGTTTGACGCTGTGTATGCGTGTCTGCACCCACGTTCGAGCGAACTATTAGGGTGAGAAG
The DNA here is from genome assembly GCA_021525775.1 of Lactarius deliciosus. Taxonomy (NCBI): domain Eukaryota; kingdom Fungi; phylum Basidiomycota; class Agaricomycetes; order Russulales; family Russulaceae; genus Lactarius; species Lactarius deliciosus. The sequence goes on along the minus strand of JAKELK010000340.1, from coordinate 42,358 downwards.
GTGGGATGATTATACGATCGGTGCAGCTGTCTTCACTGGCAGGTGACAGGCCTGACTCCTTTTTTGAGCATGACACGTGACTTATTGTCCAGCCACCAAGATTACCGCTACGTATTTGCGTTATCCTTCTATCCATCGGTGATATTACTACCGCGACTATACCCGAGCCCCCAAGCGGTGGTGCGCTCCTCAGAGAAAATCCAACGGGGCTGCTAAGGGTAGCCATGAAATTGCATGCTCGAACGACTCATCGACTCGGAGGGCCGGCGCAAGCAGCGACACTGATGCAGTTTGGCTGTGGACGCCAGCGGAAACTTTCACGACGACTTAGTGAGAGCGAGTGACGAGCTGACTCGATAATTTGCTCAGACGACATGCTGCGCCAGTCTGCCACTGACACTGTTAGCGTGAGCATTAAGACATACCACCGAATCAAGGCGCAGCTGGTATCGGGACGAGGATGATCCGCTACGCCTCCTTCGTCCTAATTTACCAGTGCCCAGCGGCGCAATGCACGACCTCATTCAGGAATGGGCATGGCCCGGCTAGGTCGAAGAGGTCGTGTGGAGTGATTTGCTGTGGTGTCGGAAGCTGGCGAACGCGCCCCTCCCCGCCTTGCTTACCCTCCTTACCCTCATCCATCCCAACCTCTCCCCTGCACCTACCCTATTCGGACAGTCGGTCTCCCGGAAAAGCGGTAACCAACATGAACTCCTCCCACACAGCGCACCTCGTCACCTCAGCCAGCTTCCTGCCGAAGGCCTCAAAGACAAAGCATCAACTCCGAGTCTTTCGCCATCCGGCTCTGGCACACCTGGCGTCTCATTCGCCAGTCTTGCTGTTTATCTCGCCGTGTCCGTGGCTTAGTACAGCATGCGCGGCAACCAACGCTCTGCCCATCACTGATTTATCTACGCTGCGAAAGACGCGCAGCTATCGTGCGTCACGTGATTGAGGCCGAAACGGATTACTGTTACGCGTCTCTTAATCGGCGCGTCCTCGATTGACCGTGGTGCACGATCAGGTTCATGTCAGTCAATCTCACGTACTTTTCTGAGTATCTGCGTCACTATGAGACCCGGAGATTCATTGGGGGACCTTTTTTCCTGTCGCCGACATCGAACTTTGTTCATAACCTGAACTCAATTAACCATTGTAATTAACACGTAGAACAAAAAGAGGGTGAAGAAAAAAACACCCCAGATGCTCAACCGATCGTTATCCCCTTTGGCTTTTCACATTTCCCACAGACGGGAGCCTTTCATTCCAGGACAAATCGCCGAAAGTGAGGTATACATCAGCTGTGCGAGATGGAGTATTCTGATTGGTGGTGCGTCCCTAGGCTGCGGCAAGGCCACCCAACCGAGCAGAGCGAGATTGTGCCCTCGCCACTTTTCAGCAACGCCAAGGAACTTACCACCAGGTTCTTGTTCCCGGGAAGGCCCCAGTCTTTCATGAGAAATACGGACGACGTTCATCCCCGTCGAGTCAGAGACTAGAAGCTGAGTTCGTGAATGATGAGATCGGCGTTCATTCCTCAGCTGTCCCAGAGAACGAGGGTGACGCCATCAATGTACACGCAATGCGGCAACGAAACCGGCATCGATGAGAGGCCCGAGGGGATGGTAGAAGGGATCATTGATGGCGAGTAAAGGGAATTACATGTGGTGCATCGGTCATGTGAGCGTGGATGACGTCATCAGTGACTTCTCTCTCTCTTGAGTCGACGCTCAGCTTGACTCGGCAACTTCTCGTTCTCCTTTGAGTATTCCACTGGTGGAAATGATCGTGATCAAACAATCCTTACTGGCTCGCCAACTACTCAGCTGTCACTTTACAATAACGTTGGACCGCATGATCTGTGGAACCTGGTGCTTATCCGTGTGCTGTGGTTCCGTGTGCGGGCGCGGAATGACGTAGCTTGAGCGAGGCGCCTTCGTAATGTATCCACCTGTGATTTCTTTCCTTGACATAAATCAGCTTGTTACAGATTCTCTCCCATCATCTCATGGCTTCCCTGGGCGGCGACTCGGATTTACTCGAAAAGCTCTACCCCATCCCTCTGTCGACGGGCATCGCCTCGTTACCTGGTCCTACGTCTGCGAGCGCTCGGGCCTTATTAAACGTACTCAAGCACAACCGCCAGAATTATCATATCTTTTTCAACGACAGAGGGTTTCACAAGTACGTCCAATTGCTACATCTACGACAGAACACCGCTAAGTCTCGTAGCCATGTCACACATCACGTATTAGCCATCTATGGCCTCGGCGCGTCACCCGAGATCATAGAGAATGCCTATGGAAGGCATGACTACCTCAAGCCTGCATTTGAGAGCCCGGATCCCATTACAGAAAAGAACTTCGAGGAGCACCTTGGTGATGCCCGGTGAGTGGTTTTTGTGCAAGGCCATACTCGGTTCTCGACGACTCTGGTCTGACTGGGACTTCAGATACTATTCCGCATATCTGGCATACTTTTCCGAATACCTTCGCGATCATACTCCCAATGAAGCATTCGAGCGCTTCATCTTCTCCCCGTCGTTCAATTTCAACCCGGATTCGGCGGCTACTGGAGAAGAAGGCAAAAAACACCCGCAGATGCTGAACAGGCTTTTGGCAGGCCTTGTACATCCTTTCATTCATCTCGCTTTCGGATTCGAGTTTGGTATCCCGGGCCAAGTCGCGGAAGGTGAGCCAGGTTTTTCAATCTAAAAGTACCATACTAAATCGCGGTAGGCCTGGCAAACACTGCCGTCCATCCCGCCGAACAGACGGAGCTTGTGCCACCCTCATTGTTTTCCAAGCTTCCTGAGCCCGGCATCCTCTCTGGATTGACATCTAAGCTCTCGCTTTTGCGAACTGATCCTGTCCATGGAGAGAAGCGGCCGACTTTCGCTTTTCTCCGTCGGATCCGTGATCACCCAAAGCTTTCACCGGACGCCCTCGGTCCGCAGTTGGAGGTGCCACGGCAGTACCGGTACCAAGCCATTGTCCCCAAGGCAGGTGACTCTATTATTGAACTAGTGGATCAATGGGCAAATGAATGGCTGGCGGATGCACGAACCGATGCGGATATCGAGAAGAGGCTTGAGGGCATGGTAGAAGAAGTTACGTGGGGCAACGTCATTTGGTTCGCCGTCGGAGGTTGGCAGGCCCGTGGCGACCAAGGTCGCTCATTCAACGCAGACTTCTACACGTGCGTACAGTTTTTTTTGTTCTTGAATCCCGCATGTACTAATACAGAGCAGTGCACATCTTGTCACGTCCGCAGTCTTCTTACTCGCAGTCGTCCTTCCCTCGGACCATTATCCCTATCCTCTGGTACCCCTCGCCAGCCGCGTGACGCTTCTCAAGGCGTACCTCGCGACTTCCGCCGCATGGTACATTTCGCGGGGAAATGTACCGATCCCCATCGAGGAGTTCTACTCTGCCACAAGTGATCGGCTCACCGCCCCTCCAGCAGCGCCAGTCCCGCCTGACGCCAAGCTCAAGCCTCTCAGCGCCCCCGGTGGACCGTGGGAGCGGATCATCACGAATGCCGTCGCGCACCCGGAGGAGCACCTGCCCAAGGCCGTACGTTCACTCGCGGTGCTCGCCGCGCGTTGGGGCGGTCGCCCCGCGGGCTATTTTGCTGGCGGAGGCGAAGACGGACTGGAGGGCCGCGAGACGCTCGATGGTACACTCTTTGTGCGCGCTGCAAGCCTGGCGCTGGACCGACTTGGCTGGGCGCACGAGTCGGGGAAAGAGCTTGGCAACTGGGATTTTGAGGGCTACACTGGTAAGGAGGATGTTGCTGTTTAAGTTGTACTTACCTTGTACGATATAATGGTGGACCGTACCTTGTGTATTTACGACGCTGTTGCAGATATGTAGTGTTGAAAGTGAGGTTTTGAGGCGGACTTGTGTGCCATGACCCCATGACCTCACGACCTCTTTCGATATTCTCATATGTCGAGGCCCTCGGAACAAGCGGAATACTGTAGGGCAACACCCTGGCTTCGCGGTTCTCGGCTAGATACAGTATTGTCTTTGAGTGAGGTTTTTTCCTGATGTCTTGGCGCACATCAGTGCACTGTCCTCCCAAAGTCGTTACCAACGCTGTCACTGTATTTCATGGTGCGCGGCCTTTATTCTCACCAGAAATTTCACCGACAGATGTAGCCAAACAATTTCTCGTTGACATAGCCACCAAATGCCCATCACACCATCATGTAAGGACAATGGGGAACGCGGGAATACGACGCTCCATTTGGGAACGTTTTCAACAACGTCCATCGCATCCTCCGCCACCTCGGCATGCCAGTGCCCCTGTGTCTGCCCTCATTGCAAACAGGTACTGAGATTCGCACGATATTAGGCGGAGGCATAATGCGAATATGGTTCAGATTTTTTTTGACTATCGCCTGCCCTCTCGTACATTTCACGCAAAAGGACGGAGAGTTCATCTGATCACAACAAACCCGGCTCTTGCCCCAATCGACTATACCTCGCACTGACCCGTGTATCTCGCCATTGATTCATCATAGTATGCCGTCGGGGTTAATCTATTTATAGAAAAGGACACAGTTCACCCGCGGCATGCTAAATAACCCCGGCGTGCGTCGATGAAATGTCGGGGCGCAGCATTTGACTGCAAGTTGGTGCACGTCCCCACAGAAAGGAAACCTCGGCGCCAACGGTCCCTACAACGCAAACCTGTGTTCAGCGAAGACAGTGAGGAAGATGAGCCAGCGCCGCACGTATTTGCGTTATCCTGCCTTCGCTTCTATCTATCAGTGATATTACTACCGCGACCACACCCGACTCGGAACTCTCTTGGAGCCCCCAAGCGGTGGTGCGCTCCTCAGAGAAAATTCAACGGGGCTGCTAAAGGTGGCCATGAAATTGCATGCTCGAACGACTCGTTGACTCGGAGGTTTCAGACGCCGGCGCAAGCAGCGACATTGACGCGGTTTGGTTGTGGACGAGGATGATCCGCTACTAGTACGCCTCCTTCGTCCTAATTCACCAATGCCCAGCGGCGCAATGCACGACCTCCTTCGGGAATGGGCGGATAAGTAGCTCGCATGGCCCAGGGGCTATGTAGGTCGAAGAGGTTGTGTGGAGTGATTTGCTATGACGTCGGATGCTGGTCTGGCGGACACGGGTTCAAAGCCGACCTTTTCATGTATGCCCTCCCCGCCTGCTCACCCTCCTTAGCCTCATCCATCTCCCACCCTCACCCACCTACCCTATTCGGACAGTCGGTCTCCCGGGGAAGCGGTGGCCAACACGAACTCCCTCCCACACAGCGCGCACCTCGTCATGTCAGCCAGCTTCCTGCCGAAGCTCGTCCTCAAAGACAAAGCGTCAACTCATTCGCCCTCCGGCTCCTGCACACCTGGCGTCTCATTCGCCAGTCGCTTGCTGCTTATCTCGCCGTGTCCACGGCCTGGTACAACATGCACGGCAACCACGCTCTGCCCATCACTGACTTCTACGCGGCGTGCGTTACGTGATTGATGCCCAAAACTGCCAGTGTATACGTGTTTCTTTAATCGTCTCAATTGACCATGGCGCACGATCAGGTTCATGTCAGTCAATCTCACGTACTTTTCTGAGTATCTGCGTCACTATGAACCCGGAGATTCATTGGGGCACTTTGTCCTGTCGCCGACTTCGAACTTTATTCATAACCTGGACTTTAGTAACACGCAGGACAAAAAAAGAGGGCGAAGAAAAAGAACCCCCAGATGGTCCCAACCGGTTGTTATCAGGCCCATGCACTTTTCAATTTCCTACGACGGGAGCTTATCATTCCAGGACCAATCGCCGAAAGTGAGGTATACATCGCGCACGAGAAGGAGTATCCTGATTGGGGTGCGCCTCTACGCCTTGCCACGGCCGCAGTCCACCCGACCGATCATAGCGAGGTTGTGCTGCCCTCGTCACTTTTCAGCAACGCCAAGGAGCTTACTAGCTATTTCGTGGGGCTTCAAACCAGGTTCTTGTTCCCAGTCTTTCATGAGAAACGCAGACGACGTTCGTGTCTCCCCGTCGAGTCAGAGACTACCCGAAGTTCGTGAATGATGAGATCAGCGCTCCTAGGGAAGAAAGGAGGCAGTCTTCAGCTGTCCCGAAGAATGCGGGGGACGCCATCAATGCAATGAGGCTGGTAGAAAGGATCATGTGGGGTGCATGGTCCGAGTCATGAGTACAGTACTGCGTGATGATCAAACATAGATGACGTCATCACTTCTCCGCGCTCAAATTGAGTCGAGCGCAATGAATGAGACTCGGCCTACACGTCGCCGCTCAGCCTGACTCGGACTCCGCAAACTTTCTCGTTCTCCTTGAGTATTCCACTGGTGGAAATGATCATGATCAAACGATCCTAACTGGCTCACCAACTACTGCCGTTACTCAGCTGTCATTTTAACGTTGGACCACATGATCTGTGGATCCGTGCTTCGCTGTGGTTCCGTGTGCGGGAATCACATAGGTTGAGCGAGGCCATTCGTAATGTGTCCACCTGTGAGTTCTTAAACCAGCTTGTTACAAACGGGTTTTTTTCTCTCCCATCATCTCATGGCCTCCCAGGGCGGCGACTCGGATTTACTCGAAAAACTCTACCCCATCCCTCTGTCGACGGGCATCGCCTCGTTACCTGGTCCTACATCTGCGAGCGCTCGGGCCCTATTGAGCGTACTCAAGCACAACCGCCAGAATCATCATATCTTTTTCAATGACAGAGGGTTTCACAAGTACGTTACGTCCAATTGCTACATCGACGACAAAACACCGCTAAGTCTCGTAGCCATGTCACACATCATGTATTAGCCATCTATGGCCTCGGCGCGTCACCCGAGATCATAGAGAATGCCTATGGAAGGCATGACTACCTCAAGCCTGCGTTTGAGAGCCCGGATTCTATTACAGAAAAGAACTTCGGGGAGCACCTTGGTGATGCCCGGTGAGCGGTTTTTGTGCACGGCCATACTGGTCTGACTGGGAGGTCAGATACTATTCCGCATATCTGGCATACTTTTCCGAATACCTTCGCGATCACACTCCCAATGAAGCATTCGAGCGCTTCATCTTCTCCCCGTCGTTCAATTTCAACCCGGGTTTGGCGGCTGCGACTGTACAAGACGTGCAGAGTGCAGGAAAAGAAGGCAAAAAACACCCGCAGATGCTGAACAGGCTTTTGGCTGGCCTCCTGCATCCGTTCATTCATCTCGCTTTCGGATTCGAGTTTGGTATCCCGGGCCAAGTCGCGGAAGGTGAGCCAGGTTTTTCAATCTTCAAATAGCACACTAAATTGCGGTAGGCCTGGCAAACACTGCCGTCCATCACGCCGAACAGACGGAGCTTGTGCCACCCTCATTCTTTTCTAGGCTTCCTGGGCCCGGCATCCTCTCTGGATTGACATCTAAGCTCTCGCTTTTGCGAATTGATCCTGTCCATGGAGAGAAGCGGCCGACTTTCGCTTTTCTCCGTCGGATCCGTGATCACCCAAAGCTTTCACAGGATGCCCTCCATGCGCAGTTGGAGGTGGCACGGCAGTACCGGTACCAAGCCGTTGTGCCCAAGGCAGGCGACTCTATTATTGAACTAGTGGATCAATGGGCAAATGAATGGCTGGCGGATGCACGAACAGATGTGGATATCGAGAAGAGGCTTGAGGGCATGGTAGAAGAAGTTGCGTGGGGCAACGTCATTTGGTTCGCCGTCGGAGGTTGGCAGGCCCGTGGCGACCAAGGCCGCTCATTCAACGCAGACTTCGTCATGTGCGTACAGTTTTATTTGTTCTTGAATCCCGCATGTACTAATGCAGAGACAGTGCACATCTTGTCACGTCGGCAATCTTCTTACTCACAGTCGTCCTTCCCTCGGACCATTATCCCTATCCTCTGGTACCCCTCGCCAGCCGCGTGACGCTTCTCAAGGCGTACCTCGCGACTTCTGCCACATGGTACATTTCGCGGGGAAATGTACCGATCCCCATCGAGGAGTTCTACTCCGCCACAGGTGATCGGCTCACCGCCCCTCCAGCAGCGCCAGTCCCGCCTGATGCCAAGCTCAAGCCTCTCAGCGCCCCCGGTGGACCGTGGGAGCGCGTCATCACGAATGCCGTCGCTCACCCGGAGGAGCACCTGCCCAAGGCCGTGCGCTCACTCGCGGTGCTCGCCGCGCGTTGGGGCGGCCGCCCCGCGGGCTATTTCGCTGGCGGAGGCGAAGGCGGACTGGAGGGCCGCGAGACGCTCGATGGTACACTGTTTGTCCGTGCTGCGAGCCTGGCGCTGGACCGACTTGGCTGGGCGCACGAGTCGGGGAAAGAGCTTGGCAACTGGGATTTTGAGGGCTACACTGGCAAGGGGGATGTGGCTGTTTAAGTTGTGTTTACCTTGTAGGATATAATGGTGGACCGTACCTTTTGTATCTACGACGCTGTTGCGGATATGCAGTATTGAGAGTGAGTGTTTGAGGCGGGCTTGTGTGCTATGACCTCACGACCTCTTTCGATATCGAAGCCCGGAACAAGCGGAATTCGATAGGGCAACAGCCGGGCCCCTCGCTCCGCACCTTGGGGGCTTGGCGCTTAAGGCCCCCTGAAAGCTCCAAGTGAGGTTGAATACGCGTCCACTACAGACCTTCCTTTTTTGGGCATGAGCTTTGATACGGGTCTCGCAGGTGTCCACTACTTGACCCCCCTCAGAGTGGTCTCATCTCGGATACGATTGTCCACTACTATATGGCCCCATCGCTGACTCGGAACAATAGGTCGGATACTATATCCACCGCAATTCCCTTGGTGGAAGTTGGTGCGTGGTCTATCCACTGTCACAAAAAATTTTTACCTCCAAATCTTCTGATGGGTCCTGCCGAGTGCCTTCCAGTGTTTACTGTGTCTACTGCTTTCCTATTTCCACAATCCGTTGACACACATTCATGTCTAGATATCTGTTCTGCGTCATGCTAATTGATTGGTGCACTACACCTTCCCCGATTCTGTCTGACGACTGTCTAAGATCACTGAGATGTGCGACCCTCTATCTTCACATCACGTACCATCTCTTTCGGGCAGTACATGTCTCCTCAAAAACCGGTGGGAACGAGCACAACGACACTCCCATAGGAGCCGAACAAGAACTCACACTGTTGCGATCGGACTCATCGGTACGGACTACAGTCTCACGGGGTTCTGACTACCCTAGTATTAGTCAGGGACAGTCGTCTCAGTCAGCTTGTTGTGGTTATCACATGTCGCACGGTATGGACTTGACTCATACCTAGGACAGTCGTAGTAGGGTTCGAGCTATTATGGCTACTGGGTACCTTACATTCCGGAGGAGCTTCAAAGCTCCTCGTCAACTGTATATCTAGTGGGTAGTGCGAAGACCGAGCTCCTTAGCTTGGTCTTCTTGAATCCTTATCCGACCCTGCCTCCCTCTCTCCTTGTCTGCATCCTTCTCGTCCTCTGTCTCCTATCGCGTCTGGCCTTGATCAGGCAGATCGCCCAGCAGCACGTACGCCTGGTGGACTTTGCCCCAGTGCTAGTAGCGGTCACGTTCCTTCTAAGGTCGTGTACTCATATTCGCTAAGTCGCTCCCCATACACCTCGCCACTCTGTCCCTGCTCAAGTCGAGCATCGTTAGGACGGGCCTAATGCAACATTAAGACCAAGCTAACCTCACCAACGACACAGTGGCATCCACAACAAGAGATCGGTGGGACTGGAATCAAGTCCAAGCATATACCATCCCCAGCAGAGGAGAACGGAACGTCCCCACACACTATCTAAAGGCTGCTAGGTGGAGGACACACAGGGGAGAAACCGGATACTTCGTTGACTTCCCCAACCGACCAAGTCGGTTCTACCCAGTTGAGTTCAACTTCGAACATACCTGTTGGTGTATACTCGCAACAAACGACGTAGGAGTACGAACGGTGGTCAGACCAACCACACAAGAATATCGGTGCGATATCCTAGAAAGCGAAGTAGTTCCCCAAGCAAGAGTGGGATCCATCGACGGTGCGGTTACCACAAGCACCACAGAAGAAGAGGGCTCCGGATCAGACTGAAGCAGCGAAGCATCAGAAGAAGATCACCTCTCCCAGGTGAACGCGGAAGAAGAAGAAGAGCTAGCAAACCTAGCAGGAGGGATTACGCTTAACGAACCCCCCCAAGCTGAGCAGATCATCATTCACCCACCAGACGAGATGACAACCACCCAGCTAGAACCAACATACGCACTGCAAGCGGACCCGGTACAACTACCGCAAGACGGAGTCCCAGAAGACCTACTCCCCATCGATCCCGGCACAGGACACCGGATGACCGCAGACGACGCGGCTCTCATGAGGGCCATTGGGCCCGACGAGCCAGACCCTCCCGAAGGAGGAGGACCACCTAGAAGAAACCCAGACGGAGGCCACCCGCATGGAGGAGGCGGAGGACACGGAGGCGGAGGAGGACCACCCGGAGGAGGCGGATTCCCAGGAATGGCTCCCATGGGTAACCCACCTCGATCGTCAGATAGACTCCAAGGCAACCCACCTATGGTCTTCAACGGAGACCGCACCAAGGCCCTGCAGTTCAGAGCACAGTGGAATCTCTATCAAGGAGTCAACAGTACGAGCGACGTCATGCGCAACTACTACCGCCGATCACTCCTCTTCCTCGGCTACATCCAGGGGGAGACAGTTAATGAATGGGTGATGTATATGACCGACTGGCTGATGCGCCAGATGGAGGCCGGATTCCCTGAACACACTCAACGCCTCTGGGAAGAGACCCTTCGCGCATTCACCAGACGATTCGCCAACACCATGGAGAAAGAACAGGCGCAAGCGGAGCTGCGCAAAGGCGTCCACATGAAGGACGGAGACATTGACAGCTACGTGGCTACCTTCGAACGCCTAGCCCGACAAGCTGACTACAACCTCGATGCCCCTCAAACGTTGGACCTGTTCACGGCAGGACTGCCGAGGGCGTTATTCGCCAAGGTCTACGAACAGTACGAACCCGCCACGTTCGAAGCATGGAAACAGGCAGCGATGAAGAAGCAACAACAGTACATGCACCTGCAGGCACGTCTCAATTCGTTAAAAACACCCACTCCGAGAGCTACTCCACGCCCTAGCCCATGGGGAAACCCCCAGAACGGGTGGACACCGAGGAACCTCCCCCATCACCAAAACCCCAACGCAATGGACACCTCCGCAGATAGAACGCGGGCACGAGGTGCGGAAGCAGAAGACGTACAGGGAAGACTCGCCGGAGCAGAGTTTATACTCGATCGACAACGGCCACCCTATCCTGCCCAGGGGAGGACCAAGGGGGCGAGGCAGAGGAAGGGGGCCACCCCGAGACACAAGGGAAGTAATCTGCTACACCTGTAACCAGAAGGGACACTTCAGTCGCGACTGCCCACAGCATCGAAACAACGCGCAGGGCAGCAACAGTAGAAGGTCAGAAACAGACTACTACACTCAAGAACCAAGAGTACAAGCACGCGCAGCGTTGACTCCGCAACAACAAGCCCAGGAGTGGCTCCAGGGAGTAGCCGGAGCGCCAGATGAAGTAAAAGATCTGGTCCTCCAAGAACTATGGGGAAAAGAGGGTTTTCCAAATGCCTGAACCCGTCGGCCTGGGTGAGGGCGCTCCGTTGTAATTCTGTAATAATCACACGCTACCGATCGTTGAGAATTCCAGTCTCCGTCCGAACGAAGTTACAACATGGCCGAAGTAAAAGCACTGGTGGACTCGGGAGCCACAGACAGCTTCATTAAACCCGCGTTCGCGAAGCGAATGGGGATTGGTCTCAAAGAACTAGAGACCCCCAAAAAGATATGGAACATCGATAACTCCGAGAACAAAGCAGGACTGATCACGCACTGCGCAGATCTCGACGTACAGACCAAGGGAACCCACAAAACAATGAGGTTCCTACTCACAGATACAGGGAACGAGGACATCGTCCTCGGCTACCCATGGCTGGCCGCCTACGAACCACAGATCAGCTGGCAACACGCCGTCATCAAAGAAGACGCCTATCCAGTGGTCCTCCGAACCACACACCCAGAGAAGCGAGGGGTAACAATCGCGTTCGCCCCTACCGAGTTCACCGAAGAAGAGAAGCGTCCGCGCCGTGCAACAGCTCTACGACGAATGGGAGACAGTCAGGGCACGCACCACCGCCACAGAACTGGCCATCGAAGCACAACAATTCACCGGCACAACAGAGATCCCAGAAGAGTACGCGGACTTCGCCAAGGTGTTCAGCGAAGAGGAATCACATCGCTTCCCACCCTCGCGACCTTGGGACCATGCCATCGAGTTCAGAAAGGACGCCCCAACCGCCATCGACTGCAAGATCTATCCTATGTCACGCGACGAAGACAGTCGCCCTTCGCAAATTCCTTGACGAGCAACTGGAGAAGGGGTACATCCGACCATCGAAATCCCCTTACGCATCGTCCTTTTTCTTCGTCAAGAAGAAGGATGGGAAACTGCGACCGGTCCAAGACTACCGAAAGATCAACTCGTTCACCGTGCGTAATCAGTACCCCCTACCGCTCATACAGGAGCTCATCACGGACTTGGGAAACGCGGACATCTACACTAAACTCGACGTCCGCTGGGGATATAACAACGTCCGCATCAAGCAAGGCGACGAAGAAAAGGCCGCCTTCAAAACGCGCCACGGGTTCTTCGAACCACTTGTCATGTACTTTGGCCTCACCAACTCGCCGGCCACCTTCCAGGACATGATGGACTCTCTCTGTGGCCCCACCATCAACAAACACGAGCTGCTGGGCACCACCATTCGCGTCTACATGGATGACATCAGGCATCGCATCCCGGAACGGCCGAGCGGGCCACATCGCAGCCGTACGTGACATACTCCAGATCGCAAAGGACAATGACTTGTACTTCAAACCAGAGAAATGCGTCTTCCATGCGCCGGCAATCGATTACCTGGGGGTAATCCTTGAAAAGGGGGTGACACGCATGGACCCTGTTAAAGTCGCCGGCATCCGCAACTGGCCAACACCAACCACAGGTCAAACAGGTCCGCTCTTTTCTCGGATTCTGCAACTTTTATCGCCTCTTCATCAGGGGATTTGCCACATACGCACGACCCCTGAACCGATTAACGCGGAAAGACACAGAGTGGCAGTGGGGACAAGCAGAAGAAGACGCCTTCACGAAGCTCAAGACCCTGGTCACAAGCTGAACCAGTGCTGGCACACCCGGACCTCACGGAACAATTTGAGATGGAGGTGGACGCATCAGGCTTCGCGGTGGGTGCCGTACTCCTACAACGCAAAGAGGACGGTAAACGACACCCCATAGGCTATTACTCCGCGACGCTCAATGAAGCAGAACGCAACTACGACATCTATGACCTGGAACTACTAGCCATCGTCAAAGCCTTCCGCCACTGGAGACCCCTACTTGCAGGTTCCCCACACAAAACCAAGGTATTCTCTGACCACCTCAACCTGCAATACTGGAGGTCGCCACAAAGAATAAGCAGACGCATCGCAAGGGAAGTACTAGAACTATCCGAATACGACTTTGAGATTCACCACATCAAAGGCGCAGCCAACGGAAGAGCAGACGCACTCTCCCGAAGACCGGACTACGACCAAGGGGGTAACGACAACAAGGACTGTAGTGGTCCTCCCCGACGCGCTCTTCGTGCGAGCCACACAAGTTGAGGCTGTCATGCCAAACACCCTGACGATAGAACCCGGAGAGATGGAGCGACCAGACGCAACATACTATCAAGACGAGGGCTACCTCCGCCCATGGATAGACGCACACTGGCTGAAGAAGATCGAAGGCACCTGGTACAAAGACGGAAGACGAGTGGTGACTGGCGGACTATATGACAAGAGAAGTATCATCTCTGCGCACCATACACCACCAGTTTACGGACACCCAGGTATTCAACAAAACCTCGCAATTAGTAGGACGCTCCTACTGGTGGCCAAACCTCGCCCAGGACGTGTTAGACTACGTCAAGGATGCGCCGAGTGTCAGAGGCACAAGGCCAACAACCGACCAACCCGAGCACCACTGTCCCCGATCTATCCAAACCCTGAGGCACTCCCCTTTGAAACTATCGACTCTCGACTTCATCACCAAGTTACCCCAGTCGCAGGGATTCGATTCAATCCTCACCATCACGGATCATGACTGCACCAAGGCGGCTGTCTTCATCCCCTGTCAAGAAGAGAATCACCGCAGAAGGAACCTGCTGCTCTATACGCTAAGCATGTCTTCCTACGATTCGGACTCCCCTCCAAAGTTATCAGTGACAGAGACCCACGCTTCGCATCCAAATTCACGCGAGAACTATGCAAGATCCTAGGGATTTCGCAGAACGTCTCCACCTGCCTATCACCCCGAACAGATGGACAGTCAGAACGGACTAACCAGTGGCTCGAGCAGTATCTCCGCTTCTGGACCAATGAGAGGCAAGACAACTGGGCGACTTATCTCCCTATAGCGGAATTCACGCACAACAACTGGCCCCATGAGACCACTAGGAAGTCCCCCTTCTACCTCCTAATGGGGTACAATCCGCGCGCTGATTGGATTGATAGGCCATCGCCCATACCCCAAGTGGCGCTGAGAATCGACCAATTCCAAGAGGCCAGAACGCAGGCCAAGGCCCTCCTTATCAAGGCACAGAAGTCATGGGTCAAGCACAAAGATACGCCCAAGTACAAAGAAGGGGACCTCGTGTGGCTGGAAGGACGCCACTTGCGCACCAACCAGCCAACCACCAAGCTTGTGCCCAAAAGACACGGCCCCTTTAGGGTCGCACAGGTGATGTCCCCTGTCAACTATCGCCTTGAACTTCCCACACAGTGGAGTATCCACCCGGTGTTCCACACCGATCTTCTCACCAGATACCACGAGACCGCAACACATGGGCCTAACTACCAGCGCCCACCACCAGATCTGGTAGAAGGCGAAGAAGAGTATGAGGTTGAGAAGATTCTAGACTCACGAAGATTCGGAAGAATGCGGAAACTGCAATACCTCGTGAAATGGAAAGGGTACCCTGACTCGGAGAATCAGTGGGTCGACCGGAGCGAAGTATTCGCCGACCAGGCCGTCCGGGACTTCAAAGCATTAAACCCTGCCAGGGAAACGCACATAAGAAGAGCCCACTACAAGCTAAGTCCCCCAGCAACTCCTGCTACCTATTCCCATCCTGTCTACCTCCGCATCATGTCTTCCTGCTCTCTCCCGTCGCAGTCCACCATCGACACCGTCACCAAGGCCCTATCCACCGCCCATGGGCCCGTCACCCGTGAGGACGCCCTCACCGTCCTCCGAGCCTTCCCAGACCCCACCGTTGGAGGAGACGCCGACTCCCCCGGTGCGCAGCCTCTTGCCTACGAGGTGGTCACAGAAGAAGAAGAGCGTGCCCTACTCGAGGGCCAGGCCGCAGATAGCCTCGTTTCACACCCTGACGGACACGGTGACGGTGAACCTGTCCAAGTACCACACCGAGTTCGGGCCCGTGCGACCGTGGAAGGAGGTGGTAAAGGAGTGGAGGGACGAGCAACTGCGGAGGGCACAGCTGAGGCAGCAGCAGCTGAGGCATCGGCGTCTGATACAGCAGACTGGGGTCTGGACGAAGACGCTCCCAACGACTACCCAGCTACGCACCCCCTCATTTCCTCCACCACGGACACTGACAACCCACGTGAGACCCCCTACTCGCTTAACACCGACGGATCCCCCATGTACAAGCGGGACCTCAGGGTGTTGGGAGGTCCCACTCATCAGCCCCTCGCCGTCATCAACACACGAGTCCCCAGTGGCTTCAAGGCTAACACTGGCGCAGACTATCTCCCCTTCCGCATCGTCTCCCCCGACGGGGTTGAGCGCGAGGCCCGCTACCACCAGGTGATCATGGGGCCGGACCCTCTGGTGGTGGGCATTATCAACGAGTCGGACAAGGTTTACGCTCGCCCCCTCTATGCCGCCCCCCACTACGTGTACGGCGGCAAACCCATGTACCCTGCCGCAGACATGGTCCTCTTCACAGAGGCCTTCGAGGATCGGGCGCGCGTCGACCGCTGCCTCGACTCCCTTCATGACCTCTCCCTCTCAGCGGAGGTCCATCGTTACCGCCTCGCCGACCGAGAGCAGCAGCGCCTTAACCAGCGCATCGACGACCTCATCGCCGCCCTAGGGGAGGTCCAAGGTAAGGTGGCGGGCAGTCGGCGCCGGCTGGAGATGGCCAACGCGTTGGAGCGTATTGAGGATGAGGCAGGCACCATGGTGGATTACGAGCTGACGAAGAAGAAGAACCGTAGGGGCAGGAGGAGCGCCCAGCAGCCACAGCGTACACGAGTTCGCTACGAGGAGGAGGGCTTTGGAGCGTCGGGGTGTCGCACCTGAAAAGGGGGTGATGTTGCGATCGGACTCATTGGTACGGACTACAGTCTCACGGGGTTCTGACTACCCTAGTATTAGTCAGGGACAGTCGTCTCAGTCAGCTTGTTGTGGTTATCACATGTCGCGCGGTACGGACTTGACTCATACCTAGGACAGTTGTAGTAGGGTTCGAGCTATTATGGCTACTGGGTACCTTACATTCCGGAGGAGCTTCAAAGCTCCTCGTCAACTGTATATCTAGTGGGTAGTGCGAAGACCGAGCTCCTTAGCTTGGTCTTCTTGAATCCTTATCCGACCCTGCCTCCCTCTCTCCTTGTCTGCATCCTTCTCGTCCTCTGTCTCCTATCACGTCTGGCCTTGATCAGGCAGATCGCCCAGCAGCACGTATGCCTGGTGGACTTTGCCCCAGTGCTAGTAGCGGTCACGTTCCTTCTAAGGTCGTGTACTCATATTCGCTAAGTCGCTCCCCATACACCTCGCCACTCTGTCCCCGCTCAAGTCAAGCATCGTTAGGACGGGCCTAACGCAACACACACTGACAGCAGGCATGCGTGCAGTGCTTCCATCGGATGGTCTCTCAAGTTACCGAGCTCCTCGAGCTATGTCTCCCAACTGTTGATAAGTGACCCGCGCACACTTAGCGGCTCGCATGGACATGCAGATAACGGACTGCTTTAGATTAGATATACAGGACATGTAGATTAGATCATTATGATCATTACAATCTCGGACTTATTGTATTCTCTTATCTATGACATCACATGTACATGACCTTGTACTATTGTCTTTGTACCTTCCTTTGTTCCCTTATCTTTATTGTGATGTCACTATGATATCATAGTCTGGACTTTTATTGTTCTATACGCCTTGTTCTCCAGAACAGCACATTCCTTTTGTCTTCTTGTAGAACAATGCACCTTGTATTTACTGTGACCTGTGTTACCACCGTCACCTCCTGTAGCAGTATAAGTAGAGTACCATGTATGCTCTGGCACCACACCAGTTCTCATCTGTTGTGTGCCAGGTATGTCTCATCCTCTTGTATAAACACCAGTTCTCATCTGTTGTGTGCCAGACACCCCATCTGCTTCACTGCAAATCTTACTCTGTTGCTGCTTCCAGTCACCCTCTATATCTCACCACAGTCTCCTCTTGTCACTGTGAGTATAGTCCTTTATGTGCACTGTTCATCACCAACACCCTCAAGTGTTTCTCCCACAATAGAGCCAGACATATGCTTTTCCAACCACCCGCCAACCGAAGTCGCCATTTATCTTTCTTGCCCAGTTCCTCAGACCTACTAGGTGCGTGTTCATTTGACTCTACTACAAGTCTATGACATGTCTGACAACCCCTGTTGCAGACTCGTCTCCAATATCTCTCTCATTGTTGTTGAGACGCGACTGTATAAGTCACATGTCTCGTGGGATCTGATTGTGTCAGCCCATATACTATATTCGGTATCTGTCCCTTATGGACTCTTTTGGACACTCCGGACTTGTACGGACCGCTTTTGTTTATCTTTATTGACAGAGTCATACATGGTCTTATTGTTCTCTATTGTTAAGATACCAGTATTGTCTGCTTTAGGCAGCTATTGTTCTCTGCCCTCCAATGGCATTTCTCCCTCTGGCGCACAGACCACATGTATTGTGTTTGGGTCACCAGTGTGCACAGACCATTCTTAGCTAAGCGTCCTGTATATAAGGACTGCTGTTTACGCCTTCACACTTCAGAGTTTACTTCCCCTCTGAAGTGTAAGTCCCTTTACCTTTC
Organism: Lactarius deliciosus; assembly: GCA_021525775.1. NCBI lineage: Eukaryota > Fungi > Basidiomycota > Agaricomycetes > Russulales > Russulaceae > Lactarius > Lactarius deliciosus. Next base: position 24,166 of record JAKELK010000340.1, on the reverse strand, counting down.
TCTTTACACTACCTTTACTCACAGACAGTCTATAGTAACTTGTCTACTAGGTGTGTATATATACAGAGTTTACTTCCCCTCTGAAGTTAACTTGTCTACTAGCTCTTTGCTATCACTTCACTTGCTTGTTAGTTCTGCGCTCAACAATTGCACCCCCCAACTCTCCCAGCCCGTCCTCAGACTCTCCAACTTTGGCGCCATCTGGAGTCTTGCCTCTTTGAGCTCAGTGAGGCTCATCCCTTGCGTTCCCCAGCGCGCTGCACACACGTGCAGCCTTAGCGACTCGAACCCGACATGTTCCCAACCCCGACGGCCACCTCTGCGAAGTTTCGCGCCACGCCGAAGCATGCGCGACCATTTGTGACACCCTCATTCCCTGGGCTCTGTGTAGCCTGCCGTTTCTGTTCCCGACCTCGCTGCACCCTCACACGGCCTTAGCCATTCGACACCGACGCGTCCGTGATCACTGCGGACCCATATACGACAGCTCGCGCCCCGCAGAGGCCTGTGCGACGCTTTGCAACGCTTCACACACCCCCAAATCCTGCACACGTCTTAGACCATTTCCTCCTGAAACAATCTCTTTCATGATCTATTAACTATCCCATTTGCCAATTCCACTGCCATTCAACACACTCTCCTCACCTGCATGGACATTCCTTGAAACTGTCAAGACACTTTGCCAGTGACAAGGTGACCATGATTGTCATGGACGCGTATTATTTCCTTATTTTTCTGTATTTATTACGGAAGTTATATGAGGAGATATAAAGGCCGAAGTACAGAGAGACTTCGAGTTAGTCACAAGGGATTGCCACCCATGTGCACGTGACCGTGGGACTTAGGTCCCTTATACGTATGTTAGTTCTGATTGGTAGATAAGGACGGAAGGTTATGGAAGGTTCTGGAAGGATCCAGAACATGCTTAGTAGTTTACGCTTACTCGCTGTATTAGGTTTTACTCAGCAAAGTGGAGCCGCTCGTAAGCGCTATGACAAGTGCATCAGTCAGCACAATAGATAAGCGCTATTAATAGACACAATGCGTCAGCTCCTGAGTCATGGAGTCTTACTATACACTTAGTAACAGTGTTCAGACTCAGTTCGTACTCAGCCGCAGTAGTGTATATAAACTTCCCTGTAGCGTCCTGAGTGGAACCAACTTGTCCTCTTGGTTCTCCACTCAGGTGTGTATCCCTCTGTATTACCTTACCCTCTCCAATCTAACTTGTCCTCTTGGTTCTCCACTCAGCGTGCCACAGTGTGATATCTCTGCAGTTAGGGTTTTGCATAAAGACCCATAAGTTCTGCTCCTCTCCGCTGTGACTGTACGTCTAGCGCGTGACTTGTCTCTGCGCTAAGTTGAGTGTGCCCACCTTACAGTTCACACCTCACTTTACACTTGACTTGGCGTAGCGCGGCAGTCGCACCGCTACAATAATGACCTCTGCGATCACGATGAGGCGACCACAATGACTTTGACCCTTGCCTCGACCATGGCGATGAGGCAACCACGGCAACGACCTCGACAACGATGATGAGGCCACCACAATGACCTCGGTAACGGTGATGGCCACCACAATGACCTCGGCCACGGTGACGAGGCAACCACAGCGACGAGGCAATGACGACAAGGCAACCATGAAGCAACCACGACGACCTTGGCAAGGCAATGAGGCGACTACAACGACCTTGGCAATGGCGACCGCAATGGTGGTGGGATGACCACGAGGCAACCACGATGGCAATGAGGTCCTACAATGACCATGGGTTGACGACAGCTGTCATGAGTACTACTAGTAGGAATAGATTAATATCTTAACATTTCCAACTTTGAGAGCGATGGGAGCTCCAAGGCGTGCAGGTACTAGCTCAAGGCTATTCATGGCCCATCCTCGCATCTGGCACTGCCTTGTTTTGCACACATCCATTTGACGTCATTCCTCTACGTCCTACCTGCTGGCTTTGCTTCAAGAAATGGTAGCAATCTTGAAATCAACGCCCTCTTCATGGATACTATTTTTGGAAAGCCACTTACTTCAAGGTCGTTGATTACTGGGTCTGTCCGTAATCTCCAAGCAAAACCATCTTCCTCAAAGGATGAGGAATTGTGATTACGACCTCCTGTATTTTATTTGGTATTTTTACGAATTTATTTGATTTTTTGAGGTTTGATACATCCATCCACTACTTTTGGGACTCTTTTGGACCAAGCGCGAAGGTCAGATACGGAATCCACTACAAAATTCCTATTTTAAGGAGGTCCACTGTCCACTACTATTGGCCCGAAATCCGTGATTTTCATATTCAACCTCACTTACAGCTTTCAGGGGGCACTGGCGCTTAGCTGATACTGTCTGGCCCGGCGGGTTGCTTGAAGCAAGCTCTTATGGAAAACATCTCTAAAGTATCACAAAGCCAGAAAAACCTTGAGAAAAACATGGTCAATTTTGCAACTTAGAATGGTTACATTATGATCTACTAGTACATATAGATAGTACTAGTGTGCCCTTGACTGTGCTCGTAACTTAAATGGGCCATAATTGACTTGCACCTGAGGTCAGCTTCGACGCTCAGGTTCTTTGCAGAATTGAGCGCCGGACTTGATGTTGTGGTCACAGTTGGTACTACTAGTACTAGTTGTTCTGAAGCGTATGCTGGTATAAGACCTTCAGAATGTCACCAATGAGTACTAAGTTAGTTCACTTAGAACATTCAGTAGTTGTACATACAATGCCTCACAGGTAAGCTAGAGTAGTATACAATATATCCTATGCCTGCGTGCCAGGGACACTACCCGACTTGGACATTCTCTGTAGACAGTCCATATACAACACCCACATTTGAAACCTTGGTTCTCTAGTTACCAGTACCGTTCATTCTTGCAAAGATACACATGCCAGTGAGCGCGATGAGATAATACTGATTACCTCAGCCACAAATATGTCGTCTTTGAGCCAACACAGAAAAGCGCCTAGCTCCTTCATTGCATCATCGATGTACAAACTGGACTGCCCCTCTACCATATTCCCCAACAATACCAGAAGCTCGTTGGTGACGTATCTTGGATAATTGGAATCAGAAAAGATACCACAACCAGGAATAGCTACGTCGCAGATGAGGTTAAGGATGATGTGCATCAGTAAGAACACAGGTAACTTCCACCTTTTTAGCTGGTGTGCCAGCAGAAAGCCAGTGCAAGTTGCACAAGTTGGCAAGTTGAATATAGCTTTTCCAAAATATTTTTAATATCATTTTTATTATTAGATAAATAATAGATAAAACTATTAATAGTATTAATTAGTGTTAATTACTACTCCAATGTCACATCGTATTTGTCATATTTGTCATATCTATCTTAGTCATCATTTTGCAGCATAAAAATAATATTTTATTCAGAATCATACAAATACATGGTAATAATAATATTCAAGTGACAAGTTGATTAGGTAATGCATCACCCGAAAGTGCTCACACAAGAAGTAGTTGAAAATGAACAAGTCGAGTTTTAAGCAGCAGAGCATGAAGAGATACTGTGGGCACATGGACAGTTTCGAGAACAGAAGTTTGGATGGTCATTCGAGTCCAGAAACGGTACAATTTATACTAGGCCAGTAGTACAGGCTGTACAGTAGGAATCAACAGTTATCACAAGACATCAGAGAAAGTATGAAGGTGTCGTCAAGACACACGGTCAGAAGACACAGATTGAGGCATGGTGTAACGCCACCACTGGCATTAGTCCAACTTGGACTGCGAAAGGGCGTTCATGACTTAGCGAAATATTCCAATGTTGAGTCACGTGACTAGGTCACATGTACACGGCCCTTTTATGTAGCACGTGACGGGTATGACTAAGCACTAGGACGTCCGAGTCACTAGGCGATCGATGAAGACGACTTGCTCGGAAGAGACAAGTGGAGGCACGCACGAAAGAGATGAGACAGGAGTGGTGATTGAAGAAGACCAAGATGGCTTATCTTGGTCTTATCGAGCCACTATTTATACATGTATGAGGATGCTTTGAAGCTCCTCCTGAACTCGTACAACTAATAGCGTAAGTAGCTCGAACCCTACTATCACTATCCTAGGAATGACTCATGCCACATCGGCATGTGATACTACGACTACTGCTGACTGATACAATTTGTCCATGACACATTACGACTTACTAACGAGGTCATTACCGTAAGTAAGCATCCACTTCACGTACTGTGACATCACCCCCTTTTCAGCCGCGACGACCCCAGTGCCGAATAGGTCTGATACCTCCGAGCCAACCCGCCTGAACTGACTCTACTCGGTTATGAAGGTCTGCCATCTCCAAGCAGAACTTGCTACGGGCGAGCTTGCCTTGAACGCCTCCCAACGCCTGGGCCAGGGCGTGGAGTTGCTGCTTGAGCCTTTCAGCTTCGTGTCGATACTCGTGATAATGGTGCAACTCAGCTTTAAGCCCTACATTGTGCAGGGCGTTCACCACAGTGTCCAACCGATGCTGGTTGGCATGACCCCGAATAAGGGAGTGTGTCTCCTCGGGTGAGTAGTGAGGCTTGCCAACCTCCCGAACTTGAGGTTCGGCGTACAAGGGCTTTGAAAAGGTCTTGTCGCTGTCCGAGGCGAGGGCGAGGACGATGGGGTCTGGGTTCATGATGACCTGGACATAGGGTGCTTGGGTGGTGATGCTGTTGGAATCGGTGATGGGAAAATGGACGAATTTCTCCCCCCGGTTGTGTATGTAGCCATGGGGGGCAAATCGGGAGTCGGTGAGGTGGTGATGGAGTACGGCAAGGTGGTGGGACGTGGGAGTGTTGTCGTGGACGATGTCACCCCGGTAGAAGGGGCGACCCACAGTGTCCAGGGTGTAGGGGGTCTCTCTCGGGTGGTCAGAGTCGGTGGTGGTTATGATGGACGGGTGCTCAGCTGGATACCATTCCTTCAGCTCCCGCTCTGGCTGTTCTTGAATTGCGCGCGCATCGTTGTGTCGAAGAGTTTCCTCTTCTCGAGGATCCTCGTTCTCCTTGTCGCTGCCTGCGCTAGCTGCTCGAGCCTCCACCTCTCCACCTTGAACCTCCAGTCCTCCCATCGTCGCGTCGCCGTGTTCTTCTTCCGCTTCGACCCGGTACTCGACTCATACCGGGAGAGGTCTAGGTGAGGCAGACTCACTGTCTTGGAGAGCTGCACGAAGCCGATGCACTTGGGCCTTGGTGTACGGGACGGTGTTGAGACGTTGGCCATCGATGCTGAGCAACCAGTAGGTTTCGGGGGTGTTGGGGTTGTCAACATCTTCAACAGGGACGATGTTGGTGAGGGCGGTGTTGAGCTCTTGATAGGTGAGCGACTCCCCAAGGAAGGGAGCGACAACAGTGGAAGGGGAGGAAGAGGGAAGAGACATTGTGGATTGAGAGGGGAATCCAGTGTGGGGGAATGAGGCAAACTTAGCGTCGTTGGTTTCACTTATATGGGTTCTGTTGGCTCTTGAACTTCGCTTGTACTCTGCCACTGCTTCATCAGCAAATATGTCATCTTTGTCGACCCACTGATTCTCCAAGTCCGGGTAGCCCTTCCATTTCACAAGGTATTGGAGCTTCTTGCTTCTGCCGAATTGCCGTGAGTCTAGAATACGTTCGATTTCGTATTCTTCCTTGCTGTTCACCAGATCTGGTGGCGGGCGCTGGAAGTTTTCTCCATGTAGAAGTGTCTCCATCAGGAAAATGTTGATTTTTCTTAATGGTCCTTAACAGTGCTTAATATGACTTAACAACAGTTTTAAGCAACCTAAAGCCAGATTTTGCTAAGCCTGACCCTGCTTGGATTAAGTCAAGCCTCGCTCTGAACTTGACTTAATTGCAGCTTATTGACCTTATTGTCTGGCTTATTTTCGACTTGGACTCTTTCTTGGGCAGGCTCCACCAGGCTCAACACAAATATAAGCCTTGGTATAAGCAGTCTTAAGTCAACTACTAAGCAATCTGATTATTACACAGCTTTCAAAATACAGGAAAATCAACTTTATTTCATAGGGTTACAATATCTACAGGTAATATACAAAGGAGGCCATACCCCTACTACTGTCCCCGCCGCTACCTCGCCATCATCATGCCTCCATCGCCGTCGTCGTTGTCGTCGCCATCATCGTCGCCATCGCCGCCACCACCATCGTGGCGATGTCGCCTCACCATCGTCGCCGCCGTGGCGATGTCGCCTCGCCATCGTCGCCGCCATCGTAGCGATGTCGCCTCACTGTCGCCGCTGCCGTGGCGATGTCGCCTCGCCATCGTCGCCGCCGTCGTAGCGATGTCGCCTCACTGTCGCCGCCGCCGTCGTCCACGGTTGCGTCATCGTCGTCATGTGCACATGGGCCCCTGGCAGGCAGTGGTGGACGTGGCGTGCAAGGTATCCGCGTGGGCCTGCAACCAGCGTCAGCACATTGTGGGCTCAAACGAACTGATAACGTACTTTTTGATTCGTCAGGGTGTACCGTTAGCAGTGTCCTGGGCGGGGACCCGTACGCGGCGGGTTAGTATCGTGGTTGGTCTTGCGTGCCGCGTCATGGCAGCTCTTGCACGCTGTGACGGGGTGGGGGTAGGTGGACCTGCATGCGGCGAGGGGTGGAGGTGACGGCCATGGGCTTAAGGCAGAGGCGGCGGAAGGTGCTTGAAGGGTGGGGAAGCACAGAGATGCCTCTTGCATGGGTGGGAGAGGTGGGCGGCTTGAAGGACTCAGGTGCAGTAGCGGCAAGTGAGGAAGATATGGGCTCTGTAACGCCAATGAGAAACGAATCAAAAAAAAAAAAAAACGTATCTTGATACACTGGACCGAAGCCCAGCTCGTTCCGGTGGCGTGGCAGTGGCTTGCGTACCCGCGGGGTACACCGGTGGGAGCGTGCAACGGCAGCTCGAAGACAGTTAAACGAATTACAAAAGAAAAAGAAAAATCGCACCTAAGGGCAGCAGCGCTCTTGAGAGGAGGGTGAATCGTGGCAAAAAAAAAAAAGTGGCTAAGTCGTGGTGATGGTTCAATTTCCCACGCCACAGATTGAGCCTCCGCCAGACGCTGTTTCCGTCCAAGTCGTTCATGTTCAACGTTCAACTTGGACGTACTGTAAGTTACTGTACGGTATATGTAGCGGACTGACATCGATCGCAGGGCTTCCCATTGCCGCACAACCGCCGTGGCATTACACCCCACGACAATGGTCGCTGGCTGCCAGCCTCCGACGTCACCGCCCCAGTCGTAAGTGCTTTAAACCTGTCCACCCACTCTTTTCACTAACGAGCAGCTACACCACCGTGGTGATGTCACCACTGACATCCACCACCCCACGTGGACCCAAACCACGCCCCTACCGCCACCACAACCGAACCCTGCACGCCTATCAAACCGACAACGCAGCTGCGGGGTGTGCGCAACAACGCAGCTATGGGGCGTGCGCGACAACACAGCTGCGGGGCGTGTGCGACAACGCAGCTGCGGGGCATGCGCAACAACGCAGCTGCGGGGCGTGCGCAACAACGCAGCTGTGGGGCGTGCGCGACAACGCAGCTGCGGGGCGTGCACGACAACGCAGCCGCGGTGCGTACACGGCAAGCAGTGCGCGACTCATGGCGCAACTGTGCAACGACGTGCCAGTGACGATGGCGACGACCACGACGAAGTGACGACCACGAAGACCACGACCACGACAATGGACGTAGCAACGGCCCGGGATGTGGTGGTACCGACGACGAGGGGCAGCGGCGGGTGGCATAGGCGGTGGGGATGGGGACGGCGGCAGGGATAGCGAGCGCGGCGATGGTGATGGTGATGGTGATGCGGGCAGTGGTGACGCGGACATGGACAGTGACAACAGGGATCGGGTGGCGATGGTGGTGATGCGGGCGTGGGCGCGGACGGTGGGGACGCAGACGGGCACCACTTTGCTACTTGTACATATTTTATCTTACGAATAAAATTGCTTTTGGTATTTGAATTCCTTGGTAATTCTGCTTATACTAGGTTAGTCCAGCTTTCACTTGCCTGTCTAATGTCTTATTTACTTGCTATGCTTTACATACCTATGATTTACTTGGGTTTTTGCTCATGCTTACTGACTAATTCACTAAGTAGAAATAAGCATCTTAAAATGGCTTTGCAGGCTTATCCATGAAATAAGCAAACCAAGCATATTAAGATTTTTCTAGATTTTGCTGATGACTCGCAATAAGGCATGAGTAGATCAATGTGAAACATGGGGTGAATACTCCACTGCGTGGGAAGTTCGAGTTGGTAGTTGACAGGTGACAGTACACGTGTGACTTTGAAGGGTCTGTGCCGCCGTGCCGCGAGTTTTGCTGTGGGTTGATTGGTTCAAAGGTGACGGCCTTCCAGCCATACCTGATCCCCTATCTGGTATTTGGGTGTATCTCGGTGTTTGATCCATAGGGATTGGGCTTTGCGGATGAGATTCTGGGCTTCTTTCCGTGCCTCTCAGAATTGTTGAAGTCGCGTGAGCACTTGAGGAATGGGAGATGGCTTATTGATCCAATCAGCATGCGGGTCGTATCCCATCATGAGTGAAAATGGGGACTTCCTTGTCGCCTTGTGTGGCCAGCTGTTGTGAGCGAATTCTGCCATGGGTAGAAATCGCGCCCAGTTATCCTGACGTTCATTAGCCCAGAACCTTAGATACTGTTCTAGCCATTGATTGGTGCGTTCCAATTGTCCATCCATTCGGGGGTGATAGGCAGTGGAGATGTTTTGATGAATGCCTAGTATTCGGCATAATTTGCGAGTGAACTTGGACGCGAAGCGCAGGTCTCGGTCACTGATGATTTTTGCTGGTAGTCTGAACCTTTGAAACACATGGGTGACGTACAGGGCTGCTGTCCCTTCCGCTGTTATTTCTTTGACACAGGGAATAAAGATGGATGCTTTGGTGCAGTTGTGGTCGGTTACGGTGAGGATGGAGTCATGCCCTTGGGATACGGGTAGTTTAGTGATGAAATCAAGGGCAATCACTTCAAAGGGCTTAGCGTCTGCCATGGGCATAATAGGGACTAACGGTGCCTTTGTGGGTCAGTTGTTGACTTTGTGGCGTTGGCATTCTGTGCATCCCTGAACGTATTCCATCACGTGTTTCAGCATACGCGGCCACCAGTGACTTCGCTCAATGATCTGAGTTGTTCATTTGATTCCGGGATGGCCGTATACTGGGGGGTTGTGATGGTTAGCTATGATGGTGCGTATGGTGTCTTGCCCTCCTGTGATTACTCGCGCGCCTTGCTGATACCAGACTCCGTCGATTTTCTTGAGTTTGTAGGGATCTACCCACGGACGTAGGGTGTCTTCGTTTTGTTCGGGTGCTTCCGGAGTTTGTGTGGTTAGGTTTCTGACGAAGATCTCTTTGGGTAGCACCATGACTCCTTCATTGTCGTTTTCCCCTTGGTTGTAGTCGGGTCTTCTGGATAATGCATCCACGCGGCCATTGTTGGTCCCTTTAATGTGGTGGATCTCGAAGTCATATTCCATGAGTTCCAGGACTTCTCAAGCTATGTGACGACTTATCTTTTGGGGGGATTTCCAGTGCGTGAGGTTAAGGTGGTCGGAGAAGATTTTGATCTTGTGTGGTGATCCGGCTAGGAATGGTCTCCAGTGGCGTAGGGCTTTGACGATGGCTAGAAGCTCCAAGTTGTAAATGTCATAGTTGCGTTCTGCCTCATTTAGTGTCGCTGAGAAATACCCAATGGGGTGTCGTTTCCCATCTTTCTTCTTCTGCAGGAGTACAGCTCCTACCGCATACCCCGATGCGTCTACCTCGAGTTTGAATTGATCCGTTAGACTGGGGTGTGCAAGTACTGGTTCGCTGGTGATGAGGTTTTTGAGGGTTTGGAACACTTTCTCCTCGTCCTTGCCCCACGTCCATTTGGTGTCTTTGCGCGTGAGTTTGTTGAGGGCTCGTGCATACGTTGCGAAACCGCGAATGAAGAGACAGTAAAAATTGCAGAAGCCCAGGAAGGAGCGTACGTCGCATACCTTCGTGGGGCGAGGCCAGTCATGTATGCCCGAAATTTTTACAGGGTCCATGTGAGTTACCCCCTTTTCAAGGATTACCCCCAGGTAATCCATTCGCGGTTGGTGGAAGAGGCACTTCTCGGGTTTGAAGTAAAGGTCGTGGTCGAGGGCTACTTGGAGTACTGTGCCGACTGCTTCAATGTGGGCTTGTAGTCCCGCTTCTTTGGTGGTGGCTATGCCGATGTCGTCCATGTAAACTCGTATGACAGTCCCACATGTCGCAAAGTAGAAGATAGTGTTGCCTAAGATGTCGTTCATCATGTTTTGAAAGGTTGCGGGTGAGTTGGTAAGTCTGAAGTACATGACAAGGGGTTCAAAAAGTCCGTTTTTGGTTTTGAAGGCGGCTTTGGGTTCATTGCCTTCTTTGACTCGTATGTTGTTGTATCCCCATCGTACGTCGAGTTTGGTGTAGATGTGTCCGTTCCCCAAGTCGTTAATGAGCTCCGCCATGAGTGGTAGTGGGTATTGGTTATGCACGGTACAAGCATCAATCCTTCGGTAGTCTTGGACGGGGTGCAGTTTACCATCTTTCTTTTTGATGAAGAAGAAGGACAATGCATATGGTGATTTTGAGGGTCATATATAGCCCATCTTGAGTTGTTCATCAAGCCATAGGCAGAGCTGGTTGTCTTCGTCTTGTGACATGGGGTAGACCTTGCAGTCAATGCTCGCCGGGGTGCCTGGTTTGAAGTTTATGGCGTGATCCCATGGTCGTGAAGGTGGGAATCGATGAGATGCTTCTTCGTTAAATATTTTCGCGAAGTGTTGATACAGTTTGGGTATGACAGCCGCCACGGTGTTCTGGTTAGCGGCAATGGCTAATTCTGTGGCTGTGGTACATATCTGACATTCTTCCTCAAGTTCCTGTACGATGTCTGCCCTCTCTTGTTGGGTGATTGCGCCGGCTATTGTGGTTTGCGGCTCGGAGGGGTTGATTGACCAGAGTACTACTGGGAGTGCGTCTTCGTGGATGGTAGCGTGAGTCCAGCTGATGGTGGGTTCGTATGTGGCGAGCCAGGGGTATCCAAGGACCAGTTCTTCGTTTCCAATGTCCGTGACTAGGAATCTCATGACTTTGTTAATTCCGTTGGTTTGGACGTCTAAGTCGACGAAGTGAGTGATGGACCCAGCTTTATTTTCCGTATTATCTATATTCCATATTTTCTTGGGTTGTTCTAAGGCTTGTAGCCCGAGGCCCATGCGTTTGGCAAACGCAGGTCTTATAAAGTTGTCGGTGGCGCCCAAGTCAATGAGCCCTTTTATGTTGGCCATGGAGTAACTAGTACGAATCGAGACTGGAATTCGAAGTGAGTGGAAGCGAGTCATGATTACAGAGTTACAATTAATTGCCCTCACCCAGGCCAATGGGTTTAGGCGTCCTGAAAACCCTCTTGGGTCCATAGGTCCTTGAATATGAGGTCCTTCACCTCATCACTAGCCCCTCGTATGGTGTCCATCCATCCCTTTGCTTGTTCTTCGGGTGTGGCCTCCGCGCGTCTCGCGGTTATGGGCTCCTGACTGTAGTAGTCAGTTTCGGCGCTACGACTGGTGCTCGCGCGTGGTTGGTATTGCTGCCTTGGCTTCCTAGGGCGTGTACAATCCCGTGAGAAGTGACCTGGGTTGCTGCAGTTGTAGCAGATGACTTCCCTCATGTCTCTGCGTTGTCCGCCTCCCCTTCCTTGTCCGGGTCCTCCCCTGGGTTGAAATGGTGGAGTTTGGTTGTATGGCACTCTATTAGGGTCTCCGACCATGGCGAGTCTAGCGCGGGATCGGTCCGCGGATGTATCCATCGCGTTTGGGTCGTATTGTGGTGGTGGGTAGCAAGGTGGTGCCCATGGGGGGGCATATCCGCGTGGTTGATTTTGACGCGCGGGCGGCGGTCCTCGAGATGGTGTGCCGGTGAGATTGAGCCGTGCGCGTAGATGGATGTATTGCTTCTGTCTGCACATAGCCGCTTCCTTCCATTCGTTGAAGGTATGCGGGTCGTCCAGTTCGTAGATTTTAGTGAAGAGGGCTTTCGGTAACCCCGCTGTGAAGCGATCCAGGGTTTGGCGGTCGTTGAGGTGGTAATCAGCCTTCCATGCTAGTTGTTCGAAGTTGGTGACATACGAATCAATATCATCTCCAACCATTTTGAAGCCCTTGGCTAGGGTGGCTTGCGCTTCCTCCTGTTCGAGGACGTTTGAGAAACGATCCGAGAACCCTGTGGTTAGTGTGTCCCATAGGAAGTTGTCGTATCTACTTCTTCCTAGGCGCAGTTCGTTATTGAGCCACTGGAGGAATCCAAGAGTCCAGTTGGCCACCTGAGGTCCTTTGACAAATCCCAGAAAGAGTAGGCATCGTCAATAGACGTTGAGCATGATTGGCGCCTCTGCATTTTGTCCCCAGTAAATGTGCCATTGAGTAAGAAATGATTCGTACTCTTTTCGATTCCCATCGAAGATGTTCGGGGTCTCTCCGGCTAGTCTTTCTGCTCCGTGGGGTGCCCCTGGCAATGGTCCTGCCAGCGGTGGTCCGCCTGGTGGGGGTGGTGGTCCTCCTCCAAATGGGTTGCCTCCGCCTCCTCCGCCGATTTGCGGGTGTCTTCCTCCTCCGCCTCCTCCTGGCGGGCCTTGACCGAAGTTGCCTCCTGGTCTTCTAGGTGGGGGGGGTCCTGCAGTTCCTGGTGGCGGGTCTGGCTGGTCTGGGCCAACAGCGCGGAATATGGCCGCGTCGTCTGCCGTCATGCGGTGTCCTGTAGCGGGGTTGATGGGTCATAGGTAGGCTTCTGCTTCCTCTGTAATGTGTCGTACTTCTTCTGCAGCTAGCTCTTCTTGGGTTACGGTTGTGGTGGCCATGACTGCGGGGGAGTGTACGTGGATTGTTTCAGGTTCATTTATGTGAAGGGACTCAGCTGTTTGGACTACTTCCTCAATTTCTGACTCGTCGCTGGCGTTGGATGTTTCCTCCTCTCCACTTGTCTCTGAAGGTGCAGGGGTTCTGGGTTTGGATGTGCTAGGTTCTTCTTCTGGTTGTCCGTCAATGCGTCCCCACTGTTCTCGCGTGGGTAATCCTCTTGCGTCGATATCGCAGTTGTAGTTTCTTCCTGCTGGTCGTACTGTGTCGAACCTGTTATTGGTCGGTATCGGGTAGGTCCTGATGCAAAGTCTATGAAGTAACCTGTCTCTCCTCGGTATTCTCTCCACCTGGCTGCTCCTAGGAATTGTACTGGTACATTGCGGTCTCCCCTACGTTCAAGGGAGTACATTTGAAAGTTTCTCCACTGGTCTCGAGTTGTGAACACCACGGTGAGGGATCTTGGTCTTAATGTAACGCCACCACTGGCGTTAGTCCGACTTGGACTGCGAAAGGGCATTCACGACTTAGTGAAATATTCCAATGTTGAGTCATGTGACTAGGTCGCGTGTACACGGCCCTTTTATGTAGCACGTGACAGGTATGACTAAGCACTAGGACGTCCGAGTCACTAGGTGATTGATGAAGACGACTTGCTCGGAAGAGACAAGTGGAGGCACGCGTGAAAGAGATGAGACAGGAGTGGTGATTGAAGAAGACCAAGATGGCTTATCTTGGTCTTATCGAGCCACTATTTATACATGTATGAGGATGCTTTGAAGCTCCTCCTGAACTCGTACGACTAATAGTGTAAGTAGCTTGAACCCTACTATCACTATCCTAGGAATGACTCATGCCACATCAGCATGTGATACTACGACTACTGCTGACTGATACAATTTGTCCATGACACATTATGACTTACTAATGAGGTCATTACTGTAAGTAAGCATCCACTTCGCATACTGTGACACATGGGGGACGTAACAATGGGTCAAGGGAATGAGATACAAAAGAAACTGAGACAGGAGACGCAGTCGATGGAGGGGGATTGAGATGAGTAGCATGGGAGGGTATGGCACCGCTGCCCTTGTGATGTTGGGCTCGGCTTGCTCGCGCTGGGTCCGAAACATATCCTAGAGGTAGCCAAATGGTAAACAGAGATGAAATGGGAAGAGAGGTGGTATAGTAAGCAAGGCTTGAAGCCCCAGGATGTCCAAAGATTAGCCCAAGTATTTCACCCTACCAGCATTGCACATGTTGCTGGTCATCGGAGTGCCAGCCCGAAACGGTCCAGGTGGGATCACAGCGCACTTCAGCAAATAAGTACTACAGTGCTGGTGGTGACAGGGTGTGGTGGTGGCAGGGCTGGGGTTGTGACGTGGCATGCATGGTGCCGTGTTGCAGTGGTGTTCTGTCGGTGGGTTGACAATTGGCGGTGGCGGGGCTGTCGTGACATTGCACACGTGGTGCTGTGTTGCAGTGGTGTTCTGTCAATGGGTTGACAATCAGTGGTAGTGAGGCTGTTGTGACATGGCACGCATGGTGCCGTGTTGCAGTGGTGTTGGGGTGGCGAGTTGACAATTGTGTGTGGCAGGTCAGTGTGGCGGTGGAGCGGCACGGCGGGTGGTGACTGCCAGGCTAGGCCATGTTGCTGTCATGGTGGTCACAAGGTCTTGCGTGACATTGTAAGGACTACGTCCTGGCTAGGCTCGGAACGATACTTTACCTCTTAACTACTTAATTACTAAGCTTGTTATATATACTTTACACGGGTATGGAAAACGAACATGCAACTTATGTCTTCACCTTTGCTCTAACGATTCCGTCTACGTCCGTCACATCCGTGCTACCGTGCGCTTCAGCATTTCCCATTATCTTATCTATCACCTCTATCTACACTTCCCCGTTTTCACCTTATACTTGCACAACTATCTACAACGTGCGCCATGCTGGGGTCGCGACGGAACTTGTGAGTGTTGTGCCAGCGTGGTGGTGGCGTGGCGTAATTGGCGTGGCATGGGCTGGGGTGGAGCCTGGGTCGTGACGAGGCATCATGGGGCCTGCACTGTTGGGGTGGCGATGAGCAAAAGAAGAAAAACAAAGAATAAACAAAAAAACAAAAACTCATCTAACAAGGTGTGTAGTTGCATGAAGGTGGGTCTTGCAAATCACGTTGGGGGTGCTGTCATGGTGGGTCTTGCATGTTGTGATGTGGCTCCGGGGGCTTTCACGCAGCGAGGTACTGGTGGTTGAGGTTGTGGATGGAGGGAGATGGGGGCCATGAGTGATGCATGGTGAAATGACGGGGCAGGCGCAGCAGTGACGTGGTCTGTCACACCAATGAGAAACGATAAGAAAAAAAAGAAAAAAACTTACCATAGAGTAAGCTGAAGCTCCTTGTTGTCAGCCAAGGTCTTGCATGTTGCGACAACATGGTATCAGGGGGAGGGGGAGTCCGGAGTTCGCACGATGGGGTGGTAGTGGTGAACATGCGTGGGGTAAAATATGGCGACAGGGTGATGTGTGGCAAGGTGGTGGCAGTGACGTGGCACTGTGACAGTGAGCAATGACAAAAAAAAAGGAAAAAAGAACTTATCTGGGTGGAAGCCTAGCTTGACGTTAGTCGTGTGTTGGTGACCGTCATGGTTGCAGTGGGGATTGTGGGTATCAGTTGCGCCACGAAAAGTAAGGGCTGGACCATTCATGTTACGATCACCCGGATCGTTCAAGACGTTTGTATATTTCGTTTACAGTCAAAGCGACTCTGCGTTTCTCGTTTAAAGTCGAAGCGACTCTGCGTTGTATCGGGTGGTCAGGCAGGTGGGTCAGGTCGCTTAGCTAAGCGAAAAGCATCGGACTTGAAGGAGACAAGAAGTGGGATATATTATGAGAAGACCAAGATGAGAACTACAAGGTAAGCTACAGGCTGCTTTTATATCCTACAAGACTAGTATTTTCTGTACTATTTTTGAAGTGCCAGTGAATGCGAGCAAAGTGCCAGCAAAAATGCCAGCAAGGCTTTGAGCTGGCAGCCATACAGTAGGAGTCATATTCTGAAACAGGAAGCACTTACATGGCATCATGTCACGTGATCGTGACATACACCCCTCTCTTGATTCATTCGTCCTTGAATGATTTTGTCAGTTCCTCGTGCGCGCGTCTTCATATTCGTACTCGTAGTCGTGCAGGGCGTGGTCCGCGTGCTCCTCGGCGATTGGGTCGGGCAGTGGGCAATGTCGTATGGGACACGAGTCGGTGCATGGGGGTGGTTTGTAAATGATTTGCATGAGCCATTCGCAGACTCGGCTGTTGGCGTGTGCGATGTTGGCGGCGTTGAGTCGGTCTTGGTCATGCGTGGGCCACGCCTTGCCTGGTTCAGCAATCGTCTGGGTGTATCGCTCTGTGCGGGTGTGTTACATGACTACCGCATCTGGCGGGCGTGGTTGTGGTGTTGGTACCGCTGCATTAGCGCGGCAACGTCGTCTCGTGGGTTGAGGTGTAACTGGTGTCTGCGTTGCGAGTTCGTCGGGGTCACAAGGTTGTTCAAATGCGTTGAAGAGAAGGCGGCTGGTGTTGAGCAGGGACCGTGGTCGTCCCGGCGTGTCAACGTGTGACATCAGAATGGTCTGGGCGGCGTTGTTGAGAGTTGTCATGTTGTCGTCCGTCACGCAGGTTGGTATCGGCATCATGGGGACGGGGGTTGGGGTGCAGCAGGGGTCCACACATTGTTATTGCTGTGGTCTGTGGGTGGCGATTCGTTGTTGATCGGGGTTGGTAGGGTGCAGGTCAAGGAGATTGGGGTCAACAGTGGAGTGCGAGGGGCGAAGAGGGCCCACTCGTCGTCATCGGTGTCGTCCGTGGCTGTTGATTTTCAACTAACTGGTGTTGGTAAGGTCGAAACCGAAGTCGATGGCGAGGTTTTTACCCCCCTCCTTGGTTTGTTGTCGTCCTCGACAACTGTCTTTGGCATGTCTTTGGCGGGAGCTGTGGGTCCTGGGTGCGTGTGTCCCATTCTTCGAGGTCAGTATCCGTGAGATCAATGATACCGTTGTCGATGAGGGAGGGTGTCGCCATGTGTGGCAGGTCCTGCGGGATGGTGATGGGGTACAGGGGATGCCAGTCTGATGTGGTGAGGTCGATGACATCGTCGTCTTTGTCGTCGTCTGGGTCATTCGAGTCGCTGGAATCTGGGGAGTAAGCCGATGCCGGGGGCGAGTTGAAACAGATTGCGTTGATCTGTGCGACGGTGTCCTGGTTGTCCATGTCGGAGCCTCCCATCATCATAAGGGTTTGGATGATGTTGTCCCGGTCTCGTGCATGGAGGCCCAGGAGGTGGGCTGTAACGGTGGCCATGTTGATAATGGCGGGCTGGGGCGGTGTGGTGGACGTGGCGTTGGCCTGTACGATCTGCGCACGTATCTTCTGGGGGCAGGCGTTGGATAAGTGGCCTTGTTGTTGACACCGGAAACAGCGTCCTTCGCGCTGACATCTCTCCTTGTCGGCGGGTGATAGCTGATTGGTGTACTTTGGTCATCCCATGGTTGCGGCGTTGACGTCCATCGGGACGACGCCGTCCGAGGCAGGTGCGGCGAATACGGGTGTGGGGGCAAGGTGGGTGTAGTGTCCTGGCCCGGGTCTATCTGCGGGCTTGTGCTTCAGCGTCGCGAGGCAACTGTTGATAGTTCGAGCGCACTGCGCCTCCACGCATGCCG
Source organism: Lactarius deliciosus (assembly GCA_021525775.1). Lineage (NCBI taxonomy): Eukaryota > Fungi > Basidiomycota > Agaricomycetes > Russulales > Russulaceae > Lactarius > Lactarius deliciosus. Next base: position 6,567 of record JAKELK010000340.1, on the reverse strand, counting down.
CGGTTTGCCATTCGTCCATAGTATCGGGGATAGTTGTACATTGAAGGCAGGCGAGAAGGAGTTTCTTCGTGAGGCCTCGGCGGAAGAATTCCACCATACTGCTGGCATCGCGGTGCCATCCTGCGATGTGGGCGAGTTGCTCGAACGTGGCGACGTACTCGTCGACCTTGCCGTCGCTCATGGCCAGCGTCATAAGTTGCTGGTATGTGTTTTGTTTGCTGAGGGTGTCCATCTATGCAGCTTTGAAAGCTGTCTCGAATTCCGTCCAGAGGGCTTCGTCGGCTTCTGTAAGTCAGTTAGTTCCACATGTGAGGGCGCCGTCGAGTGCGGTCTCGTGACTGTCTATTGTAGCGTTTACCACGAATGCTAGCCTGACTTAGGCTTCGGAAGGGGTGGCGATCCTCTTGAGTGCGTAATTGTGGTTGACACAGGTTTGAGGGAAGTCGACTGGGTGTACCTGTAATGCTCCGTTACGGTCTTTGTATCCATGCAGGTCTTCTCCTAGTGGTACTGTTGACGGGGGTTCAGCGACTATGCGAAGGTCCTCCCAAGTGGGATGGTCGATGACGTATATGAAGGCGTAAGGGGAAGCAACTTGCGGGTTGAGGTAGAGATAGACACAATGAGCAACACAGTCGACGGGGTAGTTATCCACTGCCACAGAGGGTCTGGGTTAAGTCACGAGGGATCCCTTGGTCTTAGGGATATGTCGGACGACTTACTTCAAGGGGGAGTACCCTATAGAGCGAAGAGAAGATAGTGGTATTGGAAGAAGACCAAGATGCCGTTCTTGGTCTTCACAATGTACTACTTATACAGATACTCGTGGGCTTTCAAGCGCTGCTCCAAGAAGTACTAGCCAATAGCGTAAGTAGAGCAAACCCTAGTACAGCTATCCTAGTATGAGTCATGCCAAGTCATGATCCGATCCGTTATCGTACACAATCACATGTGCCGGAGCTTACCCAGCTGACTGATTCAACAAGTCCATGACGATATACTGCTGACGCAGTGTCATACCTGTGACGTCAGTGTTCACTTCCGGGCTGAACGTAACATCACCCTCTTTTCAGGATCGGGCCCCAGACCGACCCTGCGTAATCGCCTCTCTGAGCATCGCGATGCGCTGTCCCTCCTCCACCCCGGGACGGTAAGAGTCGCGCTCATCCTCGATGCGCTTGATCGCGTTGACGCGCTGTAAGCAGAGCACGCACTGGCGGTGCATGCTTCCAAGCTTGTCCAGCTCAGCGATCTTCTTCTTCAGCTCCTCCTCCTTGGCCTCGTAGCCTGTCTGCAGGCACCAGTACTGATGCACCTCAGCCGTGATTGTCAGGTCGTTCATGGCCATGCAGGCCAAGTCAACTGACTCGTGGTATGCGCTGCTCTGGTCTAGAAAGACCAGGTCGTCATTGGTGTAGTTGGGAGTGGGCTTGTCGTATTGGGGTTCGGCGTGCACCGACTTGCCATACTGCTGGTCGCTGCCTCGTCGATAGGCCAGGACGAAGGGGTCTGACGTAAAGACGAGCTGCGTATACCGAGCTGGGTGCAACCGGCCCTGAGCGTTGCGTATCTGGAACGGGATGAAGTGGACTCCCCTGTTGTGTTTGAACCCGACTGGTGGCGGTGTTTCCACCCACTGTTGGGAAATTGGACTGTGTTCTTCCGTACGGTAGAGATGCCACATCTTGGATCGTTGACTCGGCGGCAAGACCATCGGCTCTCCGTCTGTGGAGCATAGCGGCGGGGTTTTGTCGTGAGTAGTGGTGAGGTGAGTCCCATACGTGAGGTGTTCGTTGAGAGGACAATGCTCCTCCGACAGGTACCGGTCGTATGATCGATCTTCTTGTACCTGAGTCTGGTCTTGACGGGACGGAGGTTGGGTCGGAACGTAGCCTTGCGGAGACGAGCTGCGTGTGCTGAGTGCTGTAGGTGTTGGCGAAGGAAGGAGGGATGGAACAGGGGTAACTGGATGACTGGGGCTTGGTTGAATGGGCTCAGGAAGCGACATGGGTGATGGTGGCGCGTTCTGGATGATAACGGTAGGCTGGACTGAGATGGGGAGTAGGTCGTCGAGGACATAGTGGACTTGGACTGGGGAGTGGGACATGAGTAGATGGGAGTGTGTGAGTGGGAGATGGGGACGTCTCTTGGGAATGCCCTGTGCTTATATGCACTTCTCTGGTGGGGTTTGAACGTTTGAACTTCTGAATGGCTTCGTCAGCGAAGACGTCATCCTTCGAGACCCACTGGTTATCGGAGTCAGGGTATCCACGCCACTTGACCAAATACTGCAGTTTCTTTGTCCTGCCAAAGCGCCAAGAGTCTAGAATCTTCTCAACTTCATATTCTTCTTCGCCATCAATCAAGTCTGGTGGTGGGCGCTGATAGTTGGGTCCATGTGTGGGAGTTTCGCGATAAGGGGTCAGGAGGTCCGTATGGAACACTGGGTGAATGCTCCACTGTGTGGGAAGTTCTAGGCGATAGTTGACTGCGGACATCACCTGAATGACCTTGAACGGGCCATGTCTTCTGGGCGCAAGCTTTGTGGTTGGCTGGTTGGTACGTAGGTGGTGCCCTTCGACCCATACGAGGTCCCCTATTTGGTATTTGGGCATATCTTTGTGTTTGATCCACCCCTGCTGCACTTTGATCATCAGTTCCTGGGCGCGCGTTCTAGCCTCCTGGAACTGTTTGATGCGAAGTGCTACCTGTGGTATAGGGGATGGGCGATTGATCCAATCAGCGTGGGGGTTGTAGCCCATGAGGATATTAAAAGGGGACTCCCTGGTGGATTCGTTGGGCCAGTTGTTGTGCGTGAACTCTGCCATGGGTAGGTAGTATGTCCAATTGTCCTGTCTCTCGTTGACCCAGAATCGCAGGTATTGTTCTAACCATTGGTTGGTGCGTTCTGATTGTCTGTCTGTCCGTGGGTGGTATGCTGTGGATATGTTTTGCTCGATGCCTAAGATTTTGCACAATTCCCGTGTGAACTTTGATGCGAATCGTGTTGCGTTTGTGCCCAAGATGCCCGAGGAGTTCCTTCAAGAGGACGATGTCCGTGCGTTTGGGTCTATGACCCAGGAGCATTATGACGCCTGGAGACACATCGAGGCGAGTTTCCCGTCGACTTAGAGGAATGAGAGCTGGCCGTCACGTGACCTGGCACGTGACCTGCCTAGAGCTGGTCCAGAAGGGTCCAGATGAGCTTGTGCCCGGATCAGAGTGTGATACGTGACTGATGTGACTGCTGACTTGTACGGCCTTTGATTGGATTGTGATATTAGGGTTTGTGGCTGTGTATTAGGGTTGCTGAGCTTGAAAGCTCCAGCCCTAGTAGTATAAGTAGAGGGGCGTTCGCGTACGAACCCCTTAGCTTTGATATCTTGAGGAATACCTTCCCTTCCCTGCGCCTTAGCTCCTTGTCCTGCATGCATACTCTTCGTCGTCATCAGCTCCCTGCTATAAGTCGTGCACGTCGCCGACTTCTCCTTCATCATACTTGACTTTACCATCATCGTTCTCTGCCTTGCTTACCTTGGTCACGCTCTGCATATCGCCCTAGCCGTCACCTACAGGATACTGAAGACTTCCGACGCGTACACTCAGCAAACCGGTCCCAAATCCAAGTCGGATTGATACGTCCAGAAGGAACGTAACAAATCGGGGATCTCGGTCACTGATGATGCGCGCTGGTAGTCCGAATCGGGTGAAGACGTGTTTCACGTACAGGGCCGCAGTTCCTTCTGCGCTTATTTCCTCGAGGCACGGAATGAATATCCCCGCTTTGGAGCAGTTGTGGTCTGTTACTGTCAGTATGGAGTCGCAGCCGTCTGCTTGTGGCAATTTGGTAATGAAGTCCAGGGCTATGGTCTCGAATGGCATTGCTTCCTGTCTAGGGAAGATGGGCTGTAATGGTGCGTGTGTGGGACAGTTGTTGACTTTGATTCGTTGACAGTTGGCACATCCCTTGACGTAGTCTTGTGTTTCCTGTCGAAGGCCTGGCCACCAGTAGTATCGTTCTACCATTTTGATTGTCCGGTTGATCCCGGGGTGGCCATGAACTGGTGGGTCGTGATGTGCTCGGATGATGTGCTGCTGTTTGTGCGCATCTCCTGTGACCACGCGTCGTCCGTCTTTGTACCATGTGCCTTCGATCTTCTTCAGTTTGTGGGGATCTACCCATCGCTTTACCATGGTTTCGTCCTGGGTGTATACCGGGTTAGCTGGTTCCATTTCCATGATGTTGACGGTGTGTTGGGTGTGCGTTGGGTTGTCCGTTGTGTCGATCTCGGTGGCTCTAATGAACATGTGATCTGGGAGTACCGTGACTTGTTTGTTGTCGTGTTCCCCCTGGTTGTAGTCTGGCCGTCTTGACAGTGCGTCAGCACGTCCGTTTGCTGTCCCTTTGATGTGGTGAATCTCTATGTCATATTCTGCAAGTTTGAGTACTTCCCTTGCTACGCATCGGCTTATCTTTTGGGGAGATCTCCAGTATTGCAGGTTCATGTGGTCGGAGAAGACTTTGATCTTGTGTGGTGATCCTGTGAGGTATTGTCTCCAGTTGCGCAGTGCCTTTACAATTGCTAGGAGTTCCAGGTCGTAGATGTCGTAGTTTCTTTCTGCTGCGTTGAGGGTGTTTGAATAGAAGGCGATTGGGTGTCGTTTGTTGTCTGTTCCCTTTTGGAGAAGGACTGCTCCAACCGCATATCCTGAGGCGTTGACTTCCGATTCAAACTGTTTGTCTAGTTCTGGGTGTTTGAGTACGGGTTCTTCTGTTACTAGTGCCTTGAGCTTGTCGAACGCCTGTTGTTGTTCTGCTCCCCATTGCCAGTCGGTGTCCTTGCGCGTGAGTTTGTTGAGTGGTCGTGCATGTGTGGCAAAATTTCAGATGAAAGCGCAGTAAAAGTTGCAGAAGCCTAGGAAGGATCGCACCTGTTTAACGGTTTTTGGTATGGGCCAGTCTGTTATGCCGGAAATTTTGATGGGGTCCATGCGAATCACCCCCTTTTCAATGATTACCCCCAGGTAATCGAGGGAAGAAGAGTGGAAGGTGCATTTTTCCATCTTGAGGTAGAGGTTGTTTCGTTCCAGGAGGTCCAATATATTGTGTACTGCTTCCGTGTGTGCCTGTTCCGTGGTTGATGTCACTATGCCGATGTCGTCCATATAGACCCGAATGATGGTCCCCTTCTTTTCATGGTAGTTGATGAGGGGTTGACAGAGGGTATTCATCATTTCTTGGAAGGTGGACGGGGAGTTGGTCATGCCAAAGTACATTACTACCAGTTCGAAGAAGCTGTATTTGGTTTTGAATGCTGCTTTGTACTGGTCGCCGTCTTTAACCAAAATGTTGTTATATCCCTGCCAAACATCGAATTTGGAGAATATCCATCCCGCGCTAAGGCTTGCGATAAGCTCTGGTATGAGGGGGAGTGGGTATTGATTGCGTATGGTCCATTTGTTGAGTATTCTGTAGTCCTGTACCGGGCATAGTTTTCCGACCTTCTTTTTGACAAAGAAAAATGGGGATGCATACGGGGATTTAGAGGGGCGTATGTACCCTTTTGCCAGCTGTTCATCCAGAAATTCTCGTAGTGCTTTATCTTCTGCTTGGTTTACAGGGTATACCTTGCAGTCGAATGAGTCAGGTGCGTCTGGTTTGAGTTCTATGGCATGGTCCCAGGGTCTAGAAGGTGGGAGGCGTTGGGATTCTTCCTCGCTGGATACTTTAGCGTGTCTTCTGTATTCTTCGGGTAGTTCCTTCTTCTCTGTGTATTGCTGTGCCGATATTGCCAGGTCTGTTGCCGTTGTTCGTAAGTGTACCGGTAGGGATTCTTCCTCTAGTTCATGGAGGGCCTGTTTCTTGTTTTCTTCTTCGATTTCTACTATGAGTCGACAAAGTTCCACAAGTCCAAACGGTTTAAGTGGGTTGGTGGTACGAATTACGATGGGGTATTGTTTGGTGTCTAAGGTGGCTGTTGCCCATTGGATTCTAGGTTGGAAGGCTGCGAGCCAGGGGTATCCTAGTATGAGGTCTTCCCCTCCCACGTTGGTGACCAGGAAGCGAATATCTTTGAGTTTTCTGTCAGTTTGTACACTGAGGTCAACGCAGTGGGTGATTTTCCCTCCTTTGTTATGTGTTCTGTCTATGTTCCAGATGTTGCAGGGACGCTCTAGTATTTTGGTTCCTAGATGCATCTGTTTGATGAAGTCCGGATGTATAAAGTTGTCAGTGGCTCCGGAGTCCACTAGTGCTTTTCTTTCAGCCATGAAGTTACTCGTGCGAATCGAAACTGGGACATGCATAGATCGATAGCGTGTTATAAACGACGAGTTACAATTGACTGCCCTCACCCAGGCCGTTGGGTTCAGGCGCTTGGAAAATCCTGGCTTCCTGCCATATTTCTAGCGGACATCTCTCTTCCATCTTCGGGGAGTTCCACGATCCTCCCCATGATCTCCTCCACTTGTTGGGATGAAGTGATCCCCCAGTTGACTTGTACAGGTTCGTCGAGGTCGATGAGAGGTTCCCCTGCGACACTTTGTGGAGCGGTGGGTACTTCCTCG